>JAJOZX010014327.1:0-82104 GCA_023014485.1 Bathynomus jamesi
TTGAAGAGTGTTGGTGAGAGAACAGAGCCCTGAGGGACCCCGTTCGGAAAAAGCTTGTTTTTGGATGACTTGCCATTAAATGTGACATGTGAGTATCTTCCTGAAAGATAGTTGCTCAGCCACCTTTTGGTGTTCTTGTGCAGGTTTGTGTTGAGTATTTTGTTTATGAGAGGGAAGCGTGGGATAGCATCAAATGCTTTACTAATGTCTATTGTTGCTAATAGTGTACGTTGAGCTGGTCGTCTGGAGTTGATGCCATCCATGATGTGCTGCGTGAGGTTAGTGAGTAATGTCGTGGTTGAGTGGTGAGGTCTGAATCCATGTTGAGTAGGCGATAGTGGAATGTGTGGGTTGGTGATTTGTAAGATTAGTCTTTCTGTTACTACAATGTTAGTTTGTTATGTGTATGTTGGGATATTATTTTGGCTGCGACAGATAGCCGCGTGTGAGGTGTGAATGACGCTGTTAGAGTGGGTAATGCCGTTTATAGTCTTGTATAGCCTGGATGTATCTGTGGAGTGGTTTAATGTTGTTATGAATTCCCTGAATGTTTCTGTTTGTTTTTCTTTGAGTTTGTTGTTTATTTCTGTGTTGAGCTGTTGTATCTGCTGTATAAGTTGAAGAGTGTTGGTGAGAGAACAGAGCCCTGAGGGACCCCGTTCGGAAAAAGCTTGTTTTTGGATGACTTGCCATTAAATGTGACATGTGAGTATCTTCCTGAAAGATAGTTGCTCAGCCACCTTTTGGTGTTCTTGTGCAGGTTTGTGTTGAGTATTTTGTTTATGAGAGGGAAGCGTGGGATAGCATCAAATGCTTTACTAATGTCTATTGTTGCTAATAGTGTACGTTGAGCTGGTCGTCTGGAGTTGATGCCATCCATGATGTGCTGCGTGAGGTTAGTGAGTAATGTCGTGGTTGAGTGGTGAGGTCTGAATCCATGTTGAGTAGGCGATAGTGGAATGTGTGGGTTGGTGATTTGTAAGATTAGTCTTTCTGTTACTTTGGAAGGTGTGCATAGTAAAGTAATGGGTCTATAGGAAGCTGGTTCTGTTGGATTTTTGTTTGGTTTGAGTAGTGTAATAATTTTACCTTGTTTCCATATGTCAGGAATAATACAGTGTTTGTTTTTCTTTGAGTTTGTTGTTTATTTCTGTGTTGAGCTGTTGTATCTGCTGTATAAGTTGAAGAGTGTTGGTGAGAGAACAGAGCCCTGAGGGACCCCGTTCGGAAAAAGCTTGTTTTTGGATGACTTGCCATTAAATGTGACATGTGAGTATCTTCCTGAAAGATAGTTGCTCAGCCACCTTTTGGTGTTCTTGTGCAGGTTTGTGTTGAGTATTTTGTTTATGAGAGGGAAGCGTGGGATAGCATCAAATGCTTTACTAATGTCTATTGTTGCTAATAGTGTACGTTGAGCTGGTCGTCTGGAGTTGATGCCATCCATGATGTGCTGCGTGAGGTTAGTGAGTAATGTCGTGGTTGAGTGGTGAGGTCTGAATCCATGTTGAGTAGGCGATAGTGGAATGTGTGGGTTGGTGATTTGTAAGATTAGTCTTTCTGTTACTTTGGAAGGTGTGCATAGTAAAGTAATGGGTCTATAGGAAGCTGGTTCTGTTGGATTTTTGTTTGGTTTGAGTAGTGTAATAATTTTACCTTGTTTCCATATGTCAGGAATAATACAGTGTTTGTTTTCTTTGAGTTTGTTGTTTATTTCTGTGTTGAGCTGTTGTATCTGCTGTATAAGTTGAAGAGTGTTGGTGAGAGAACAGAGCCCTGAGGGACCCCGTTCGGAAAAAGCTTGTTTTTGGATGACTTGCCATTAAATGTGACATGTGAGTATCTTCCTGAAAGATAGTTGCTCAGCCACCTTTTGGTGTTCTTGTGCAGGTTTGTGTTGAGTATTTTGTTTATGAGAGGGAAGCGTGGGATAGCATCAAATGCTTTACTAATGTCTATTGTTGCTAATAGTGTACGTTGAGCTGGTCGTCTGGAGTTGATGCCATCCATGATGTGCTGCGTGAGGTTAGTGAGTAATGTCGTGGTTGAGTGGTGAGGTCTGAATCCATGTTGAGTAGGCGATAGTGGAATGTGTGGGTTGGTGATTTGTAAGATTAGTCTTTCTGTTACTACAATGTTAGTTTGTTATGTGTATGTTGGGATATTATTTTGGCTGCGACAGATAGCCGCGTGTGAGGTGTGAATGACGCTGTTAGAGTGGGTAATGCCGTTTATAGTCTTGTATAGCCTGGATGTATCTGTGGAGTGGTTTAATGTTGTTATGAATTCCCTGAATGTTTCTGTTTGTTTTTCTTTGAGTTTGTTGTTTATTTCTGTGTTGAGCTGTTGTATCTGCTGTATAAGTTGAAGAGTGTTGGTGAGAGAACAGAGCCCTGAGGGACCCCGTTCGGAAAAAGCTTGTTTTTGGATGACTTGCCATTAAATGTGACATGTGAGTATCTTCCTGAAAGATAGTTGCTCAGCCACCTTTTGGTGTTCTTGTGCAGGTTTGTGTTGAGTATTTTGTTTATGAGAGGGAAGCGTGGGATAGCATCAAATGCTTTACTAATGTCTATTGTTGCTAATAGTGTACGTTGAGCTGGTCGTCTGGAGTTGATGCCATCCATGATGTGCTGCGTGAGGTTAGTGAGTAATGTCGTGGTTGAGTGGTGAGGTCTGAATCCATGTTGAGTAGGCGATAGTGGAATGTGTGGGTTGGTGATTTGTAAGATTAGTCTTTCTGTTACTTTGGAAGGTGTGCATAGTAAAGTAATGGGTCTATAGGAAGCTGGTTCTGTTGGATTTTTGTTTGGTTTGAGTAGTGTAATAATTTTACCTTGTTTCCATATGTCAGGAATAATACAGTGTTTGTTTTTCTTTGAGTTTGTTGTTTATTTCTGTGTTGAGCTGTTGTATCTGCTGTATAAGTTGAAGAGTGTTGGTGAGAGAACAGAGCCCTGAGGGACCCCGTTCGGAAAAAGCTTGTTTTTGGATGACTTGCCATTAAATGTGACATGTGAGTATCTTCCTGAAAGATAGTTGCTCAGCCACCTTTTGGTGTTCTTGTGCAGGTTTGTGTTGAGTATTTTGTTTATGAGAGGGAAGCGTGGGATAGCATCAAATGCTTTACTAATGTCTATTGTTGCTAATAGTGTACGTTGAGCTGGTCGTCTGGAGTTGATGCCATCCATGATGTGCTGCGTGAGGTTAGTGAGTAATGTCGTGGTTGAGTGGTGAGGTCTGAATCCATGTTGAGTAGGCGATAGTGGAATGTGTGGGTTGGTGATTTGTAAGATTAGTCTTTCTGTTACTACAATGTTAGTTTGTTATGTGTATGTTGGGATATTATTTTGGCTGCGACAGATAGCCGCGTGTGAGGTGTGAATGACGCTGTTAGAGTGGGTAATGCCGTTTATAGTCTTGTATAGCCTGGATGTATCTGTGGAGTGGTTTAATGTTGTTATGAATTCCCTGAATGTTTCTGTTTGTTTTTCTTTGAGTTTGTTGTTTATTTCTGTGTTGAGCTGTTGTATCTGCTGTATAAGTTGAAGAGTGTTGGTGAGAGAACAGAGCCCTGAGGGACCCCGTTCGGAAAAAGCTTGTTTTTGGATGACTTGCCATTAAATGTGACATGTGAGTATCTTCCTGAAAGATAGTTGCTCAGCCACCTTTTGGTGTTCTTGTGCAGGTTTGTGTTGAGTATTTTGTTTATGAGAGGGAAGCGTGGGATAGCATCAAATGCTTTACTAATGTCTATTGTTGCTAATAGTGTACGTTGAGCTGGTCGTCTGGAGTTGATGCCATCCATGATGTGCTGCGTGAGGTTAGTGAGTAATGTCGTGGTTGAGTGGTGAGGTCTGAATCCATGTTGAGTAGGCGATAGTGGAATGTGTGGGTTGGTGATTTGTAAGATTAGTCTTTCTGTTACTTTGGAAGGTGTGCATAGTAAAGTAATGGGTCTATAGGAAGCTGGTTCTGTTGGATTTTTGTTTGGTTTGAGTAGTGTAATAATTTTACCTTGTTTCCATATGTCAGGAATAATACAGTGTTTGTTTTTCTTTGAGTTTGTTGTTTATTTCTGTGTTGAGCTGTTGTATCTGCTGTATAAGTTGAAGAGTGTTGGTGAGAGAACAGAGCCCTGAGGGACCCCGTTCGGAAAAAGCTTGTTTTTGGATGACTTGCCATTAAATGTGACATGTGAGTATCTTCCTGAAAGATAGTTGCTCAGCCACCTTTTGGTGTTCTTGTGCAGGTTTGTGTTGAGTATTTTGTTTATGAGAGGGAAGCGTGGGATAGCATCAAATGCTTTACTAATGTCTATTGTTGCTAATAGTGTACGTTGAGCTGGTCGTCTGGAGTTGATGCCATCCATGATGTGCTGCGTGAGGTTAGTGAGTAATGTCGTGGTTGAGTGGTGAGGTCTGAATCCATGTTGAGTAGGCGATAGTGGAATGTGTGGGTTGGTGATTTGTAAGATTAGTCTTTCTGTTACTTTGGAAGGTGTGCATAGTAAAGTAATGGGTCTATAGGAAGCTGGTTCTGTTGGATTTTTTTTGGTTTGAGTAGTGTAATAATTTTACCTTGTTTCCATATGTCAGGAATAATACAGTGTTTGTTTTTCTTTGAGTTTGTTGTTTATTTCTGTGTTGAGCTGTTGTATCTGCTGTATAAGTTGAAGAGTGTTGGTGAGAGAACAGAGCCCTGAGGGACCCCGTTCGGAAAAAGCTTGTTTTTGGATGACTTGCCATTAAATGTGACATGTGAGTATCTTCCTGAAAGATAGTTGCTCAGCCACCTTTTGGTGTTCTTGTGCAGGTTTGTGTTGAGTATTTTGTTTATGAGAGGGAAGCGTGGGATAGCATCAAATGCTTTACTAATGTCTATTGTTGCTAATAGTGTACGTTGAGCTGGTCGTCTGGAGTTGATGCCATCCATGATGTGCTGCGTGAGGTTAGTGAGTAATGTCGTGGTTGAGTGGTGAGGTCTGAATCCATGTTGAGTAGGCGATAGTGGAATGTGTGGGTTGGTGATTTGTAAGATTAGTCTTTCTGTTACTTTGGAAGGTGTGCATAGTAAAGTAATGGGTCTATAGGAAGCTGGTTCTGTTGGATTTTTGTTTGGTTTGAGTAGTGTAATAATTTTACCTTGTTTCCATATGTCAGGAATAATACAGTGTTTGTTTTTCTTTGAGTTTGTTGTTTATTTCTGTGTTGAGCTGTTGTATCTGCTGTATAAGTTGAAGAGTGTTGGTGAGAGAACAGAGCCCTGAGGGACCCCGTTCGGAAAAAGCTTGTTTTTGGATGACTTGCCATTAAATGTGACATGTGAGTATCTTCCTGAAAGATAGTTGCTCAGCCACCTTTTGGTGTTCTTGTGCAGGTTTGTGTTGAGTATTTTGTTTATGAGAGGGAAGCGTGGGATAGCATCAAATGCTTTACTAATGTCTATTGTTGCTAATAGTGTACGTTGAGCTGGTCGTCTGGAGTTGATGCCATCCATGATGTGCTGCGTGAGGTTAGTGAGTAATGTCGTGGTTGAGTGGTGAGGTCTGAATCCATGTTGAGTAGGCGATAGTGGAATGTGTGGGTTGGTGATTTGTAAGATTAGTCTTTCTGTTACTACAATGTTAGTTTGTTATGTGTATGTTGGGATATTATTTTGGCTGCGACAGATAGCCGCGTGTGAGGTGTGAATGACGCTGTTAGAGTGGGTAATGCCGTTTATAGTCTTGTATAGCCTGGATGTATCTGTGGAGTGGTTTAATGTTGTTATGAATTCCCTGAATGTTTCTGTTTGTTTTTCTTTGAGTTTGTTGTTTATTTCTGTGTTGAGCTGTTGTATCTGCTGTATAAGTTGAAGAGTGTTGGTGAGAGAACAGAGCCCTGAGGGACCCCGTTCGGAAAAAGCTTGTTTTTGGATGACTTGCCATTAAATGTGACATGTGAGTATCTTCCTGAAAGATAGTTGCTCAGCCACCTTTTGGTGTTCTTGTGCAGGTTTGTGTTGAGTATTTTGTTTATGAGAGGGAAGCGTGGGATAGCATCAAATGCTTTACTAATGTCTATTGTTGCTAATAGTGTACGTTGAGCTGGTCGTCTGGAGTTGATGCCATCCATGATGTGCTGCGTGAGGTTAGTTAGTAATGTCGTGGTTGAGTGGTGAGGTCTGAATCCATGTTGAGTAGGCGATAGTGGAATGTGTGGGTTGGTGATTTGTAAGATTAGTCTTTCTGTTACTTTGGAAGGTGTGCATAGTAAAGTAATGGGTCTATAGGAAGCTGGTTCTGTTGGATTTTTGTTTGGTTTGAGTAGTGTAATAATTTTACCTTGTTTCCATATGTCAGGAATAATACAGTGTTTGTTTTTCTTTGAGTTTGTTGTTTATTTCTGTGTTGAGCTGTTGTATCTGCTGTATAAGTTGAAGAGTGTTGGTGAGAGAACAGAGCCCTGAGGGACCCCGTTCGGAAAAAGCTTGTTTTTGGATGACTTGCCATTAAATGTGACATGTGAGTATCTTCCTGAAAGATAGTTGCTCAGCCACCTTTTGGTGTTCTTGTGCAGGTTTGTGTTGAGTATTTTGTTTATGAGAGGGAAGCGTGGGATAGCATCAAATGCTTTACTAATGTCTATTGTTGCTAATAGTGTACGTTGAGCTGGTCGTCTGGAGTTGATGCCATCCATGATGTGCTGCGTGAGGTTAGTGAGTAATGTCGTGGTTGAGTGGTGAGGTCTGAATCCATGTTGAGTAGGCGATAGTGGAATGTGTGGGTTGGTGATTTGTAAGATTAGTCTTTCTGTTACTTTGGAAGGTGTGCATAGTAAAGTAATGGGTCTATAGGAAGCTGGTTCTGTTGGATTTTTGTTTGGTTTGAGTAGTGTAATAATTTTACCTTGTTTCCATATGTCAGGAATAATACAGTGTTTGTTTTTCTTTGAGTTTGTTGTTTATTTCTGTGTTGAGCTGTTGTATCTGCTGTATAAGTTGAAGAGTGTTGGTGAGAGAACAGAGCCCTGAGGGACCCCGTTCGGAAAAAGCTTGTTTTTGGATGACTTGCCATTAAATGTGACATGTGAGTATCTTCCTGAAAGATAGTTGCTCAGCCACCTTTTGGTGTTCTTGTGCAGGTTTGTGTTGAGTATTTTGTTTATGAGAGGGAAGCGTGGGATAGCATCAAATGCTTTACTAATGTCTATTGTTGCTAATAGTGTACGTTGAGCTGGTCGTCTGGAGTTGATGCCATCCATGATGTGCTGCGTGAGGTTAGTGAGTAATGTCGTGGTTGAGTGGTGAGGTCTGAATCCATGTTGAGTAGGCGATAGTGGAATGTGTGGGTTGGTGATTTGTAAGATTAGTCTTTCTGTTACTACAATGTTAGTTTGTTATGTGTATGTTGGGATATTATTTTGGCTGCGACAGATAGCCGCGTGTGAGGTGTGAATGACGCTGTTAGAGTGGGTAATGCCGTTTATAGTCTTGTATAGCCTGGATGTATCTGTGGAGTGGTTTAATGTTGTTATGAATTCCCTGAATGTTTCTGTTTGTTTTTCTTTGAGTTTGTTGTTTATTTCTGTGTTGAGCTGTTGTATCTGCTGTATAAGTTGAAGAGTGTTGGTGAGAGAACAGAGCCCTGAGGGACCCCGTTCGGAAAAAGCTTGTTTTTGGATGACTTGCCATTAAATGTGACATGTGAGTATCTTCCTGAAAGATAGTTGCTCAGCCACCTTTTGGTGTTCTTGTGCAGGTTTGTGTTGAGTATTTTGTTTATGAGAGGGAAGCGTGGGATAGCATCAAATGCTTTACTAATGTCTATTGTTGCTAATAGTGTACGTTGAGCTGGTCGTCTGGAGTTGATGCCATCCATGATGTGCTGCGTGAGGTTAGTGAGTAATGTCGTGGTTGAGTGGTGAGGTCTGAATCCATGTTGAGTAGGCGATAGTGGAATGTGTGGGTTGGTGATTTGTAAGATTAGTCTTTCTGTTACTTTGGAAGGTGTGCATAGTAAAGTAATGGGTCTATAGGAAGCTGGTTCTGTTGGATTTTTGTTTGGTTTGAGTAGTGTAATAATTTTACCTTGTTTCCATATGTCAGGAATAATACAGTGTTTGTTTTTCTTTGAGTTTGTTGTTTATTTCTGTGTTGAGCTGTTGTATCTGCTGTATAAGTTGAAGAGTGTTGGTGAGAGAACAGAGCCCTGAGGGACCCCGTTCGGAAAAAGCTTGTTTTTGGATGACTTGCCATTAAATGTGACATGTGAGTATCTTCCTGAAAGATAGTTGCTCAGCCACCTTTTGGTGTTCTTGTGCAGGTTTGTGTTGAGTATTTTGTTTATGAGAGGGAAGCGTGGGATAGCATCAAATGCTTTACTAATGTCTATTGTTGCTAATAGTGTACGTTGAGCTGGTCGTCTGGAGTTGATGCCATCCATGATGTGCTGCGTGAGGTTAGTGAGTAATGTCGTGGTTGAGTGGTGAGGTCTGAATCCATGTTGAGTAGGCGATAGTGGAATGTGTGGGTTGGTGATTTGTAAGATTAGTCTTTCTGTTACTACAATGTTAGTTTGTTATGTGTATGTTGGGATATTATTTTGGCTGCGACAGATAGCCGCGTGTGAGGTGTGAATGACGCTGTTAGAGTGGGTAATGCCGTTTATAGTCTTGTATAGCCTGGATGTATCTGTGGTGGTTTAATGTTGTTATGAATTCCCTGAATGTTTCTGTTTGTTTTTCTTTGAGTTTGTTGTTTATTTCTGTGTTGAGCTGTTGTATCTGCTGTATAAGTTGAAGAGTGTTGGTGAGAGAACAGAGCCCTGAGGGACCCCGTTCGGAAAAAGCTTGTTTTTGGATGACTTGCCATTAAATGTGACATGTGAGTATCTTCCTGAAAGATAGTTGCTCAGCCACCTTTTGGTGTTCTTGTGCAGGTTTGTGTTGAGTATTTTGTTTATGAGAGGGAAGCGTGGGATAGCATCAAATGCTTTACTAATGTCTATTGTTGCTAATAGTGTACGTTGAGCTGGTCGTCTGGAGTTGATGCCATCCATGATGTGCTGCGTGAGGTTAGTGAGTAATGTCGTGGTTGAGTGGTGAGGTCTGAATCCATGTTGAGTAGGCGATAGTGGAATGTGTGGGTTGGTGATTTGTAAGATTAGTCTTTCTGTTACTTTGGAAGGTGTGCATAGTAAAGTAATGGGTCTATAGGAAGTGGTTCTGTGGATTTTTGTTTGTTTGAGTAGTGTAATAATTTTACCTTGTTTCCATATGTCAGGAATAATACAGTGTTTGTTTTTCTTTGAGTTTGTTGTTTATTTCTGTGTTGAGCTGTTGTATCTGCTGTATAAGTTGAAGAGTGTTGGTGAGAGAACAGAGCCCTGAGGGACCCCGTTCGGAAAAAGCTTGTTTTTGGATGACTTGCCATTAAATGTGACATGTGAGTATCTTCCTGAAAGATAGTTGCTCAGCCACCTTTTGGTGTTCTTGTGCAGGTTTGTGTTGAGTATTTTGTTTATGAGAGGGAAGCGTGGGATAGCATCAAATGCTTTACTAATGTCTATTGTTGCTAATAGTGTACGTTGAGCTGGTCGTCTGGAGTTGATGCCATCCATGATGTGCTGCGTGAGGTTAGTGAGTAATGTCGTGGTTGAGTGGTGAGGTCTGAATCCATGTTGAGTAGGCGATAGTGGAATGTGTGGGTTGGTGATTTGTAAGATTAGTCTTTCTGTTACTTTGGAAGGTGTGCATAGTAAAGTAATGGGTCTATAGGAAGCTGGTTCTGTTGGATTTTTGTTTGGTTTGAGTAGTGTAATAATTTTACCTTGTTTCCATATGTCAGGAATAATACAGTGTTTGTTTTTCTTTGAGTTTGTTGTTTATTTCTGTGTTGAGCTGTTGTATCTGCTGTATAAGTTGAAGAGTGTTGGTGAGAGAACAGAGCCCTGAGGGACCCCGTTCGGAAAAAGCTTGTTTTTGGATGACTTGCCATTAAATGTGACATGTGAGTATCTTCCTGAAAGATAGTTGCTCAGCCACCTTTTGGTGTTCTTGTGCAGGTTTGTGTTGAGTATTTTGTTTATGAGAGGGAAGCGTGGGATAGCATCAAATGCTTTACTAATGTCTATTGTTGCTAATAGTGTACGTTGAGCTGGTCGTCTGGAGTTGATGCCATCCATGATGTGCTGCGTGAGGTTAGTGAGTAATGTCGTGGTTGAGTGGTGAGGTCTGAATCCATGTTGAGTAGGCGATAGTGGAATGTGTGGGTTGGTGATTTGTAAGATTAGTCTTTCTGTTACTACAATGTTAGTTTGTTATGTGTATGTTGGGATATTATTTTGGCTGCGACAGATAGCCGCGTGTGAGGTGTGAATGACGCTGTTAGAGTGGGTAATGCCGTTTATAGTCTTGTATAGCCTGGATGTATCTGTGGAGTGGTTTAATGTTGTTATGAATTCCCTGAATGTTTCTGTTTGTTTTTCTTTGAGTTTGTTGTTTTTTCTGTGTTGAGCTGTTGTATCTGCTGTATAAGTTGAAGAGTGTTGGTGAGAGAACAGAGCCCTGAGGGACCCCGTTCGGAAAAAGCTTGTTTTTGGATGACTTGCCATTAAATGTGACATGTGAGTATCTTCCTGAAAGATAGTTGCTCAGCCACCTTTTGGTGTTCTTGTGCAGGTTTGTGTTGAGTATTTTGTTTATGAGAGGGAAGCGTGGGATAGCATCAAATGCTTTACTAATGTCTATTGTTGCTAATAGTGTACGTTGAGCTGGTCGTCTGGAGTTGATGCCATCCATGATGTGCTGCGTGAGGTTAGTGAGTAATGTCGTGGTTGAGTGGTGAGGTCTGAATCCATGTTGAGTAGGCGATAGTGGAATGTGTGGGTTGGTGATTTGTAAGATTAGTCTTTCTGTTACTTTGGAAGGTGTGCATAGTAAAGTAATGGGTCTATAGGAAGCTGGTTCTGTTGGATTTTTGTTTGGTTTGAGTAGTGTAATAATTTTACCTTGTTTCCATATGTCAGGAATAATACAGTGTTTGTTTTTCTTTGAGTTTGTTGTTTATTTCTGTGTTGAGCTGTTGTATCTGCTGTATAAGTTGAAGAGTGTTGGTGAGAGAACAGAGCCCTGAGGGACCCCGTTCGGAAAAAGCTTGTTTTTGGATGACTTGCCATTAAATGTGACATGTGAGTATCTTCCTGAAAGATAGTTGCTCAGCCACCTTTTGGTGTTCTTGTGCAGGTTTGTGTTGAGTATTTTGTTTATGAGAGGGAAGCGTGGGATAGCATCAAATGCTTTACTAATGTCTATTGTTGCTAATAGTGTACGTTGAGCTGGTCGTCTGGAGTTGATGCCATCCATGATGTGCTGCGTGAGGTTAGTGAGTAATGTCGTGGTTGAGTGGTGAGGTCTGAATCCATGTTGAGTAGGCGATAGTGGAATGTGTGGGTTGGTGATTTGTAAGATTAGTCTTTCTGTTACTTTGGAAGGTGTGCATAGTAAAGTAATGGGTCTATAGGAAGCTGGTTCTGTTGGATTTTTGTTTGGTTTGAGTAGTGTAATAATTTTACCTTGTTTCCATATGTCAGGAATAATACAGTGTTTGTTTTTCTTTGAGTTTGTTGTTTATTTCTGTGTTGAGCTGTTGTATCTGCTGTATAAGTTGAAGAGTGTTGGTGAGAGAACAGAGCCCTGAGGGACCCCGTTCGGAAAAAGCTTGTTTTTGGATGACTTGCCATTAAATGTGACATGTGAGTATCTTCCTGAAAGATAGTTGCTCAGCCACCTTTTGGTGTTCTTGTGCAGGTTTGTGTTGAGTATTTTGTTTATGAGAGGGAAGCGTGGGATAGCATCAAATGCTTTACTAATGTCTATTGTTGCTAATAGTGTACGTTGAGCTGGTCGTCTGGAGTTGATGCCATCCATGATGTGCTGCGTGAGGTTAGTGAGTAATGTCGTGGTTGAGTGGTGAGGTCTGAATCCATGTTGAGTAGGCGATAGTGGAATGTGTGGGTTGGTGATTTGTAAGATTAGTCTTTCTGTTACTTTGGAAGGTGTGCATAGTAAAGTAATGGGTCTATAGGAAGCTGGTTCTGTTGGATTTTTGTTTGGTTTGAGTAGTGTAATAATTTTACCTTGTTTCCATATGTCAGGAATAATACAGTGTTTGTTTTTCTTTAGTTTGTTGTTTATTTCTGTGTTGAGCTGTTGTATCTGCTGTATAAGTTGAAGAGTGTTGGTGAGAGAACAGAGCCCTGAGGGACCCCGTTCGGAAAAAGCTTGTTTTTGGATGACTTGCCATTAAATGTGACATGTGAGTATCTTCCTGAAAGATAGTTGCTCAGCCACCTTTTGGTGTTCTTGTGCAGGTTTGTGTTGAGTATTTTGTTTATGAGAGGGAAGCGTGGGATAGCATCAAATGCTTTACTAATGTCTATTGTTGCTAATAGTGTACGTTGAGCTGGTCGTCTGGAGTTGATGCCATCCATGATGTGCTGCGTGAGGTTAGTGAGTAATGTCGTGGTTGAGTGGTGAGGTCTGAATCCATGTTGAGTAGGCGATAGTGGAATGTGTGGGTTGGTGATTTGTAAGATTAGTCTTTCTGTTACTACAATGTTAGTTTGTTATGTGTATGTTGGGATATTATTTTGGCTGCGACAGATAGCCGCGTGTGAGGTGTGAATGACGCTGTTAGAGTGGGTAATGCCGTTTATAGTCTTGTATAGCCTGGATGTATCTGTGGAGTGGTTTAATGTTGTTATGAATTCCCTGAATGTTTCTGTTTGTTTTTCTTTGAGTTTGTTGTTTATTTCTGTGTTGAGCTGTTGTATCTGCTGTATAAGTTGAAGAGTGTTGGTGAGAGAACAGAGCCCTGAGGGACCCCGTTCGGAAAAAGCTTGTTTTTGGATGACTTGCCATTAAATGTGACATGTGAGTATCTTCCTGAAAGATAGTTGCTCAGCCACCTTTTGGTGTTCTTGTGCAGGTTTGTGTTGAGTATTTTGTTTATGAGAGGGAAGCGTGGGATAGCATCAAATGCTTTACTAATGTCTATTGTTGCTAATAGTGTACGTTGAGCTGGTCGTCTGGAGTTGATGCCATCCATGATGTGCTGCGTGAGGTTAGTGAGTAATGTCGTGGTTGAGTGGTGAGGTCTGAATCCATGTTGAGTAGGCGATAGTGGAATGTGTGGGTTGGTGATTTGTAAGATTAGTCTTTCTGTTACTTTGGAAGGTGTGCATAGTAAAGTAATGGGTCTATAGGAAGCTGGTTCTGTTGGATTTTTGTTTGGTTTGAGTAGTGTAATAATTTTACCTTGTTTCCATATGTCAGGAATAATACAGTGTTTGTTTTTCTTTGAGTTTGTTGTTTATTTCTGTGTTGAGCTGTTGTATCTGCTGTATAAGTTGAAGAGTGTTGGTGAGAGAACAGAGCCCTGAGGGACCCCGTTCGGAAAAAGCTTGTTTTTGGATGACTTGCCATTAAATGTGACATGTGAGTATCTTCCTGAAAGATAGTTGCTCAGCCACCTTTTGGTGTTCTTGTGCAGGTTTGTGTTGAGTATTTTGTTTATGAGAGGGAAGCGTGGGATAGCATCAAATGCTTTACTAATGTCTATTGTTGCTAATAGTGTACGTTGAGCTGGTCGTCTGGAGTTGATGCCATCCATGATGTGCTGCGTGAGGTTAGTGAGTAATGTCGTGGTTGAGTGGTGAGGTCTGAATCCATGTTGAGTAGGCGATAGTGGAATGTGTGGGTTGGTGATTTGTAAGATTAGTCTTTCTGTTACTTTGGAAGGTGTGCATAGTAAAGTAATGGGTCTATAGGAAGCTGGTTCTGTTGGATTTTTGTTTGGTTTGAGTAGTGTAATAATTTTACCTTGTTTCCATATGTCAGGAATAATACAGTGTTTGTTTTTCTTTGAGTTTGTTGTTTATTTCTGTGTTGAGCTGTTGTATCTGCTGTATAAGTTGAAGAGTGTTGGTGAGAGAACAGAGCCCTGAGGGACCCCGTTCGGAAAAAGCTTGTTTTTGGATGACTTGCCATTAAATGTGACATGTGAGTATCTTCCTGAAAGATAGTTGCTCAGCCACCTTTTGGTGTTCTTGTGCAGGTTTGTGTTGAGTATTTTGTTTATGAGAGGGAAGCGTGGGATAGCATCAAATGCTTTACTAATGTCTATTGTTGCTAATAGTGTACGTTGAGCTGGTCGTCTGGAGTTGATGCCATCCATGATGTGCTGCGTGAGGTTAGTGAGTAATGTCGTGGTTGAGTGGTGAGGTCTGAATCCATGTTGAGTAGGCGATAGTGGAATGTGTGGGTTGGTGATTTGTAAGATTAGTCTTTCTGTTACTACAATGTTAGTTTGTTATGTGTATGTTGGGATATTATTTTGGCTGCGACAGATAGCCGCGTGTGAGGTGTGAATGACGCTGTTAGAGTGGGTAATGCCGTTTATAGTCTTGTATAGCCTGGATGTATCTGTGGAGTGGTTTAATGTTGTTATGAATTCCCTGAATGTTTCTGTTTGTTTTTCTTTGAGTTTGTTGTTTATTTCTGTGTTGAGCTGTTGTATCTGCTGTATAAGTTGAAGAGTGTTGGTGAGAGAACAGAGCCCTGAGGGACCCCGTTCGGAAAAAGCTTGTTTTTGGATGACTTGCCATTAAATGTGACATGTGAGTATCTTCCTGAAAGATAGTTGCTCAGCCACCTTTTGGTGTTCTTGTGCAGGTTTGTGTTGAGTATTTTGTTTATGAGAGGGAAGCGTGGGATAGCATCAAATGCTTTACTAATGTCTATTGTTGCTAATAGTGTACGTTGAGCTGGTCGTCTGGAGTTGATGCCATCCATGATGTGCTGCGTGAGGTTAGTGTAATGTCGTGGTTGAGTGGTGAGGTCTGAATCCATGTTGAGTAGGCGATAGTGGAATGTGTGGGTTGGTGATTTGTAAGATTAGTCTTTCTGTTACTTTGGAAGGTGTGCATAGTAAAGTAATGGGTCTATAGGAAGCTGGTTCTGTTGGATTTTTGTTTGGTTTGAGTAGTGTAATAATTTTACCTTGTTTCCATATGTCAGGAATAATACAGTGTTTGTTTTTCTTTGAGTTTGTTGTTTATTTCTGTGTTGAGCTGTTGTATCTGCTGTATAAGTTGAAGAGTGTTGGTGAGAGAACAGAGCCCTGAGGGACCCCGTTCGGAAAAAGCTTGTTTTTGGATGACTTGCCATTAAATGTGACATGTGAGTATCTTCCTGAAAGATAGTTGCTCAGCCACCTTTTGGTGTTCTTGTGCAGGTTTGTGTTGAGTATTTTGTTTATGAGAGGGAAGCGTGGGATAGCATCAAATGCTTTACTAATGTCTATTGTTGCTAATAGTGTACGTTGAGCTGGTCGTCTGGAGTTGATGCCATCCATGATGTGCTGCGTGAGGTTAGTGAGTAATGTCGTGGTTGAGTGGTGAGGTCTGAATCCATGTTGAGTAGGCGATAGTGGAATGTGTGGGTTGGTGATTTGTAAGATTAGTCTTTCTGTTACTACAATGTTAGTTTGTTATGTGTATGTTGGGATATTATTTTGGCTGCGACAGATAGCCGCGTGTGAGGTGTGAATGACGCTGTTAGAGTGGGTAATGCCGTTTATAGTCTTGTATAGCCTGGATGTATCTGTGGAGTGGTTTAATGTTGTTATGAATTCCCTGAATGTTTCTGTTTGTTTTTCTTTGAGTTTGTTGTTTATTTCTGTGTTGAGCTGTTGTATCTGCTGTATAAGTTGAAGAGTGTTGGTGAGAGAACAGAGCCCTGAGGACCCCGTTCGGAAAAAGCTTGTTTTTGGATGACTTGCCATTAAATGTGACATGTGAGTATCTTCCTGAAAGATAGTTGCTCAGCCACCTTTTGGTGTTCTTGTGCAGGTTTGTGTTGAGTATTTTGTTTATGAGAGGGAAGCGTGGGATAGCATCAAATGCTTTACTAATGTCTATTGTTGCTAATAGTGTACGTTGAGCTGGTCGTCTGGAGTTGATGCCATCCATGATGTGCTGCGTGAGGTTAGTGAGTAATGTCGTGGTTGAGTGGTGAGGTCTGAATCCATGTTGAGTAGGCGATAGTGGAATGTGTGGGTTGGTGATTTGTAAGATTAGTCTTTCTGTTACTTTGGAAGGTGTGCATAGTAAAGTAATGGGTCTATAGGAAGCTGGTTCTGTTGGATTTTTGTTTGGTTTGAGTAGTGTAATAATTTTACCTTGTTTCCATATGTCAGGAATAATACAGTGTTTGTTTTTCTTTGAGTTTGTTGTTTATTTCTGTGTTGAGCTGTTGTATCTGCTGTATAAGTTGAAGAGTGTTGGTGAGAGAACAGAGCCCTGAGGGACCCCGTTCGGAAAAAGCTTGTTTTTGGATGACTTGCCATTAAATGTGACATGTGAGTATCTTCCTGAAAGATAGTTGCTCAGCCACCTTTTGGTGTTCTTGTGCAGGTTTGTGTTGAGTATTTTGTTTATGAGAGGGAAGCGTGGGATAGCATCAAATGCTTTACTAATGTCTATTGTTGCTAATAGTGTACGTTGAGCTGGTCGTCTGGAGTTGATGCCATCCATGATGTGCTGCGTGAGGTTAGTGAGTAATGTCGTGGTTGAGTGGTGAGGTCTGAATCCATGTTGAGTAGGCGATAGTGGAATGTGTGGGTTGGTGATTTGTAAGATTAGTCTTTCTGTTACTTTGGAAGGTGTGCATAGTAAAGTAATGGGTCTATAGGAAGCTGGTTCTGTTGGATTTTTGTTTGGTTTGAGTAGTGTAATAATTTTACCTTGTTTCCATATGTCAGGAATAATACAGTGTTTGTTTTTCTTTGAGTTTGTTGTTTATTTCTGTGTTGAGCTGTTGTATCTGCTGTATAAGTTGAAGAGTGTTGGTGAGAGAACAGAGCCCTGAGGGACCCCGTTCGGAAAAAGCTTGTTTTTGGATGACTTGCCATTAAATGTGACATGTGAGTATCTTCCTGAAAGATAGTTGCTCAGCCACCTTTTGGTGTTCTTGTGCAGGTTTGTGTTGAGTATTTTGTTTATGAGAGGGAAGCGTGGGATAGCATCAAATGCTTTACTAATGTCTATTGTTGCTAATAGTGTACGTTGAGCTGGTCGTCTGGAGTTGATGCCATCCATGATGTGCTGCGTGAGGTTAGTGAGTAATGTCGTGGTTGAGTGGTGAGGTCTGAATCCATGTTGAGTAGGCGATAGTGGAATGTGTGGGTTGGTGATTTGTAAGATTAGTCTTTCTGTTACTACAATGTTAGTTTGTTATGTGTATGTTGGGATATTATTTTGGCTGCGACAGATAGCCGCGTGTGAGGTGTGAATGACGCTGTTAGAGTGGGTAATGCCGTTTATAGTCTTGTATAGCCTGGATGTATCTGTGGAGTGGTTTAATGTTGTTATGAATTCCCTGAATGTTTCTGTTTGTTTTTCTTTGAGTTTGTTGTTTATTTCTGTGTTGAGCTGTTGTATCTGCTGTATAAGTTGAAGAGTGTTGGTGAGAGAACAGAGCCCTGAGGGACCCCGTTCGGAAAAAGCTTGTTTTTGGATGACTTGCCATTAAATGTGACATGTGAGTATCTTCCTGAAAGATAGTTGCTCAGCCACCTTTTGGTGTTCTTGTGCAGGTTTGTGTTGAGTATTTTGTTTATGAGAGGGAAGCGTGGGATAGCATCAAATGCTTTACTAATGTCTATTGTTGCTAATAGTGTACGTTGAGCTGGTCGTCTGGAGTTGATGCCATCCATGATGTGCTGCGTGAGGTTAGTGAGTAATGTCGTGGTTGAGTGGTGAGGTCTGAATCCATGTTGAGTAGGCGATAGTGGAATGTGTGGGTTGGTGATTTGTAAGATTAGTCTTTCTGTTACTTTGGAAGGTGTGCATAGTAAAGTAATGGGTCTATAGGAAGCTGGTTCTGTTGGATTTTTGTTTGGTTTGAGTAGTGTAATAATTTACCTTGTTTCCATATGTCAGGAATAATACAGTGTTTGTTTTTCTTTGAGTTTGTTGTTTATTTCTGTGTTGAGCTGTTGTATCTGCTGTATAAGTTGAAGAGTGTTGGTGAGAGAACAGAGCCCTGAGGGACCCCGTTCGGAAAAAGCTTGTTTTTGGATGACTTGCCATTAAATGTGACATGTGAGTATCTTCCTGAAAGATAGTTGCTCAGCCACCTTTTGGTGTTCTTGTGCAGGTTTGTGTTGAGTATTTTGTTTATGAGAGGGAAGCGTGGGATAGCATCAAATGCTTTACTAATGTCTATTGTTGCTAATAGTGTACGTTGAGCTGGTCGTCTGGAGTTGATGCCATCCATGATGTGCTGCGTGAGGTTAGTGAGTAATGTCGTGGTTGAGTGGTGAGGTCTGAATCCATGTTGAGTAGGCGATAGTGGAATGTGTGGGTTGGTGATTTGTAAGATTAGTCTTTCTGTTACTTTGGAAGGTGTGCATAGTAAAGTAATGGGTCTATAGGAAGCTGGTTCTGTTGGATTTTTGTTTGGTTTGAGTAGTGTAATAATTTTACCTTGTTTCCATATGTCAGGAATAATACAGTGTTTGTTTTTCTTTGAGTTTGTTGTTTATTTCTGTGTTGAGCTGTTGTATCTGCTGTATAAGTTGAAGAGTGTTGGTGAGAGAACAGAGCCCTGAGGGACCCCGTTCGGAAAAAGCTTGTTTTTGGATGACTTGCCATTAAATGTGACATGTGAGTATCTTCCTGAAAGATAGTTGCTCAGCCACCTTTTGGTGTTCTTGTGCAGGTTTGTGTTGAGTATTTTGTTTATGAGAGGGAAGCGTGGGATAGCATCAAATGCTTTACTAATGTCTATTGTTGCTAATAGTGTACGTTGAGCTGGTCGTCTGGAGTTGATGCCATCCATGATGTGCTGCGTGAGGTTAGTGAGTAATGTCGTGGTTGAGTGGTGAGGTCTGAATCCATGTTGAGTAGGCGATAGTGGAATGTGTGGGTTGGTGATTTGTAAGATTAGTCTTTCTGTTACTTGTTAGTTTGATGTAGTTGGATATTATGGCTAAGATAGCGCGTGTGATTGAATGACGCTGTTAGAGTGGGTTGGTTTATTTTGTTCCTGGATGTATGTAGTGGTTAATTTTACTGTTCCATAATGTTTCTGTTTGTTTTTCTTGAGTTTGTTGTTATTTCTGTGTTGAGCTGTTGTATCTGCTGTATAAGTTGAAGAGTGTTGGTGAGAGAACAGAGCCCTGAGGGACCCCGTTCGGAAAAAGCTTGTTTTTGGATGACTTGCCATTAAATGTGACATGTGAGTATCTTCCTGAAAGATAGTTGCTCAGCCACCTTTTGGTGTTCTTGTGCAGGTTTGTGTTGAGTATTTTGTTTATGAGAGGGAAGCGTGGGATAGCATCAAATGCTTTACTAATGTCTATTGTTGCTAATAGTGTACGTTGAGCTGGTCGTCTGGAGTTGATGCCATCCATGATGTGCTGCGTGAGGTTAGTGAGTAATGTCGTGGTTGAGTGGTGAGGTCTGAATCCATGTTGAGTAGGCGATAGTGGAATGTGTGGGTTGGTGATTTGTAAGATTAGTCTTTCTGTTACTTTGGAAGGTGTGCATAGTAAAGTAATGGGTCTATAGGAAGCTGGTTCTGTTGGATTTTTGTTTGGTTTGAGTAGTGTAATAATTTTACCTTGTTTCCATATGTCAGGAATAATACAGTGTTTGTTTTTCTTTGAGTTTGTTGTTTATTTCTGTGTTGAGCTGTTGTATCTGCTGTATAAGTTGAAGAGTGTTGGTGAGAGAACAGAGCCCTGAGGGACCCCGTTCGGAAAAAGCTTGTTTTTGGATGACTTGCCATTAAATGTGACATGTGAGTATCTTCCTGAAAGATAGTTGCTCAGCCACCTTTTGGTGTTCTTGTGCAGGTTTGTGTTGAGTATTTTGTTTATGAGAGGGAAGCGTGGGATAGCATCAAATGCTTTACTAATGTCTATTGTTGCTAATAGTGTACGTTGAGCTGGTCGTCTGGAGTTGATGCCATCCATGATGTGCTGCGTGAGGTTAGTGAGTAATGTCGTGGTTGAGTGGTGAGGTCTGAATCCATGTTGAGTAGGCGATAGTGGAATGTGTGGGTTGGTGATTTGTAAGATTAGTCTTCTGTTACTACAATGTTAGTTTGTTATGTGTATGTTGGGATATTATTTTGGCTGCGACAGATAGCCGCGTGTGAGGTGTGAATGACGCTGTTAGAGTGGGTAATGCCGTTTATAGTCTTGTATAGCCTGGATGTATCTGTGGGGTGGTTTAATGTTGTTATGAATTCCCTGAATGTTTCTGTTTGTTTTTCTTTGAGTTTGTTGTTTATTTCTGTGTTGAGCTGTTGTATCTGCTGTATAAGTTGAAGAGTGTTGGTGAGAGAACAGAGCCCTGAGGGACCCCGTTCGGAAAAAGCTTGTTTTTGGATGACTTGCCATTAAATGTGACATGTGAGTATCTTCCTGAAAGATAGTTGCTCAGCCACCTTTTGGTGTTCTTGTGCAGGTTTGTGTTGAGTATTTTGTTTATGAGAGGGAAGCGTGGGATAGCATCAAATGCTTTACTAATGTCTATTGTTGCTAATAGTGTACGTTGAGCTGGTCGTCTGGAGTTGATGCCATCCATGATGTGCTGCGTGAGGTTAGTGAGTAATGTCGTGGTTGAGTGGTGAGGTCTGAATCCATGTTGAGTAGGCGATAGTGGAATGTGTGGGTTGGTGATTTGTAAGATTAGTCTTTCTGTTACTTTGGAAGGTGTGCATAGTAAAGTAATGGGTCTATAGGAAGCTGGTTCTGTTGGATTTTTGTTTGGTTTGAGTAGTGTAATAATTTTACCTTGTTTCCATATGTCAGGAATAATACAGTGTTTGTTTTTCTTTGAGTTTGTTGTTTATTTCTGTGTTGAGCTGTTGTATCTGCTGTATAAGTTGAAGAGTGTTGGTGAGAGAACAGAGCCCTGAGGGACCCCGTTCGGAAAAAGCTTGTTTTTGGATGACTTGCCATTAAATGTGACATGTGAGTATCTTCCTGAAAGATAGTTGCTCAGCCACCTTTTGGTGTTCTTGTGCAGGTTTGTGTTGAGTATTTTGTTTATGAGAGGGAAGCGTGGGATAGCATCAAATGCTTTACTAATGTCTATTGTTGCTAATAGTGTACGTTGAGCTGGTCGTCTGGAGTTGATGCCATCCATGATGTGCTGCGTGAGGTTAGTGAGTAATGTCGTGGTTGAGTGGTGAGGTCTGAATCCATGTTGAGTAGGCGATAGTGGAATGTGTGGGTTGGTGATTTGTAAGATTAGTCTTTCTGTTACTACAATGTTAGTTTGTTATGTGTATGTTGGGATATTATTTTGGCTGCGACAGATAGCCGCGTGTGAGGTGTGAATGACGCTGTTAGAGTGGGTAATGCCGTTTATAGTCTTGTATAGCCTGGATGTATCTGTGGAGTGGTTTAATGTTGTTATGAATTCCCTGAATGTTTCTGTTTGTTTTTCTTTGAGTTTGTTGTTTATTTCTGTGTTGAGCTGTTGTATCTGCTGTATAAGTTGAAGAGTGTTGGTGAGAGAACAGAGCCCTGAGGGACCCCGTTCGGAAAAAGCTTGTTTTTGGATGACTTGCCATTAAATGTGACATGTGAGTATCTTCCTGAAAGATAGTTGCTCAGCCACCTTTTGGTGTTCTTGTGCAGGTTTGTGTTGAGTATTTTGTTTATGAGAGGGAAGCGTGGGATAGCATCAAATGCTTTACTAATGTCTATTGTTGCTAATAGTGTACGTTGAGCTGGTCGTCTGGAGTTGATGCCATCCATGATGTGCTGCGTGAGGTTAGTGAGTAATGTCGTGGTTGAGTGGTGAGGTCTGAATCCATGTTGAGTAGGCGATAGTGGAATGTGTGGGTTGGTGATTTGTAAGATTAGTCTTTCTGTTACTTTGGAAGGTGTGCATAGTAAAGTAATGGGTCTATAGGAAGCTGGTTCTGTTGGATTTTTGTTTGGTTTGAGTAGTGTAATAATTTTACCTTGTTTCCATATGTCAGGAATAATACAGTGTTTGTTTTTCTTTGAGTTTGTTGTTTATTTCTGTGTTGAGCTGTTGTATCTGCTGTATAAGTTGAAGAGTGTTGGTGAGAGAACAGAGCCCTGAGGGACCCCGTTCGGAAAAAGCTTGTTTTTGGATGACTTGCCATTAAATGTGACATGTGAGTATCTTCCTGAAAGATAGTTGCTCAGCCACCTTTTGGTGTTCTTGTGCAGGTTTGTGTTGAGTATTTTGTTTATGAGAGGGAAGCGTGGGATAGCATCAAATGCTTTACTAATGTCTATTGTTGCTAATAGTGTACGTTGAGCTGGTCGTCTGGAGTTGATGCCATCCATGATGTGCTGCGTGAGGTTAGTGAGTAATGTCGTGGTTGAGTGGTGAGGTCTGAATCCATGTTGAGTAGGCGATAGTGGAATGTGTGGGTTGGTGATTTGTAAGATTAGTCTTTCTGTTACTTTGGAAGGTGTGCATAGTAAAGTAATGGGTCTATAGGAAGCTGGTTCTGTTGGATTTTTGTTTGGTTTGAGTAGTGTAATAATTTTACCTTGTTTCCATATGTCAGGAATAATACAGTGTTTGTTTTTCTTTGAGTTTGTTGTTTATTTCTGTGTTGAGCTGTTGTATCTGCTGTATAAGTTGAAGAGTGTTGGTGAGAGAACAGAGCCCTGAGGGACCCCGTTCGGAAAAAGCTTGTTTTTGGATGACTTGCCATTAAATGTGACATGTGAGTATCTTCCTGAAAGATAGTTGCTCAGCCACCTTTTGGTGTTCTTGTGCAGGTTTGTGTTGAGTATTTTGTTTATGAGAGGGAAGCGTGGGATAGCATCAAATGCTTTACTAATGTCTATTGTTGCTAATAGTGTACGTTGAGCTGGTCGTCTGGAGTTGATGCCATCCATGATGTGCTGCGTGAGGTTAGTGAGTAATGTCGTGGTTGAGTGGTGAGGTCTGAATCCATGTTGAGTAGGCGATAGTGGAATGTGTGGGTTGGTGATTTGTAAGATTAGTCTTTCTGTTACTACAATGTTAGTTTGTTATGTGTATGTTGGGATATTATTTTGGCTGCGACAGATAGCCGCGTGTGAGGTGTGAATGACGCTGTTAGAGTGGGTAATGCCGTTTATAGTCTTGTATAGCCTGGATGTATCTGTGGAGTGGTTTAATGTTGTTATGAATTCCCTGAATGTTTCTGTTTGTTTTTCTTTGAGTTTGTTGTTTATTTCTGTGTTGAGCTGTTGTATCTGCTGTATAAGTTGAAGAGTGTTGGTGAGAGAACAGAGCCCTGAGGGACCCCGTTCGGAAAAAGCTTGTTTTTGGATGACTTGCCATTAAATGTGACATGTGAGTATCTTCCTGAAAGATAGTTGCTCAGCCACCTTTTGGTGTTCTTGTGCAGGTTTGTGTTGAGTATTTTGTTTATGAGAGGGAAGCGTGGGATAGCATCAAATGCTTTACTAATGTCTATTGTTGCTAATAGTGTACGTTGAGCTGGTCGTCTGGAGTTGATGCCATCCATGATGTGCTGCGTGAGGTTAGTGAGTAATGTCGTGGTTGAGTGGTGAGGTCTGAATCCATGTTGAGTAGGCGATAGTGGAATGTGTGGGTTGGTGATTTGTAAGATTAGTCTTTCTGTTACTTTGGAAGGTGTGCATAGTAAAGTAATGGGTCTATAGGAAGCTGGTTCTGTTGGATTTTTGTTTGGTTTGAGTAGTGTAATAATTTTACCTTGTTTCCATATGTCAGGAATAATACAGTGTTTGTTTTTTCTTTGAGTTTGTTGTTTATTTCTGTGTTGAGCTGTTGTATCTGCTGTATAAGTTGAAGAGTGTTGGTGAGAGAACAGAGCCCTGAGGGACCCCGTTCGGAAAAAGCTTGTTTTTGGATGACTTGCCATTAAATGTGACATGTGAGTATCTTCCTGAAAGATAGTTGCTCAGCCACCTTTTGGTGTTCTTGTGCAGGTTTGTGTTGAGTATTTTGTTTATGAGAGGGAAGCGTGGGATAGCATCAAATGCTTTACTAATGTCTATTGTTGCTAATAGTGTACGTTGAGCTGGTCGTCTGGAGTTGATGCCATCCATGATGTGCTGCGTGAGGTTAGTGAGTAATGTCGTGGTTGAGTGGTGAGGTCTGAATCCATGTTGAGTAGGCGATAGTGGAATGTGTGGGTTGGTGATTTGTAAGATTAGTCTTTCTGTTACTTTGGAAGGTGTGCATAGTAAAGTAATGGGTCTATAGGAAGCTGGTTCTGTTGGATTTTTGTTTGGTTTGAGTAGTGTAATAATTTTACCTTGTTTCCATATGTCAGGAATAATACAGTGTTTGTTTTTCTTTGAGTTTGTTGTTTATTTCTGTGTTGAGCTGTTGTATCTGCTGTATAAGTTGAAGAGTGTTGGTGAGAGAACAGAGCCCTGAGGGACCCCGTTCGGAAAAAGCTTGTTTTTGGATGACTTGCCATTAAATGTGACATGTGAGTATCTTCCTGAAAGATAGTTGCTCAGCCACCTTTTGGTGTTCTTGTGCAGGTTTGTGTTGAGTATTTTGTTTATGAGAGGGAAGCGTGGGATAGCATCAAATGCTTTACTAATGTCTATTGTTGCTAATAGTGTACGTTGAGCTGGTCGTCTGGAGTTGATGCCATCCATGATGTGCTGCGTGAGGTTAGTGAGTAATGTCGTGGTTGAGTGGTGAGGTCTGAATCCATGTTGAGTAGGCGATAGTGGAATGTGTGGGTTGGTGATTTGTAAGATTAGTCTTTCTGTTACTTTGGAAGGTGTGCATAGTAAAGTAATGGGTCTATAGGAAGCTGGTTCTGTTGGATTTTTGTTTGGTTTGAGTAGTGTAATAATTTTACCTTGTTTCCATATGTCAGGAATAATACAGTGTTTGTTTTTCTTTGAGTTTGTTGTTTATTTCTGTGTTGAGCTGTTGTATCTGCTGTATAAGTTGAAGAGTGTTGGTGAGAGAACAGAGCCCTGAGGGACCCCGTTCGGAAAAAGCTTGTTTTTGGATGACTTGCCATTAAATGTGACATGTGAGTATCTTCCTGAAAGATAGTTGCTCAGCCACCTTTTGGTGTTCTTGTGCAGGTTTGTGTTGAGTATTTTGTTTATGAGAGGGAAGCGTGGGATAGCATCAAATGCTTTACTAATGTCTATTGTTGCTAATAGTGTACGTTGAGCTGGTCGTCTGGAGTTGATGCCATCCATGATGTGCTGCGTGAGGTTAGTGAGTAATGTCGTGGTTGAGTGGTGAGGTCTGAATCCATGTTGAGTAGGCGATAGTGGAATGTGTGGGTTGGTGATTTGTAAGATTAGTCTTTCTGTTACTACAATGTTAGTTTGTTATGTGTATGTTGGGATATTATTTTGGCTGCGACAGATAGCCGCGTGTGAGGTGTGAATGACGCTGTTAGAGTGGGTAATGCCGTTTATAGTCTTGTATAGCCTGGATGTATCTGTGGAGTGGTTTAATGTTGTTATGAATTCCCTGAATGTTTCTGTTTGTTTTTCTTTGAGTTTGTTTTTTATTTCTGTGTTGAGCTGTTGTATCTGCTGTATAAGTTGAAGAGTGTTGGTGAGAGAACAGAGCCCTGAGGGACCCCGTTCGGAAAAAGCTTGTTTTTGGATGACTTGCCATTAAATGTGACATGTGAGTATCTTCCTGAAAGATAGTTGCTCAGCCACCTTTTGGTGTTCTTGTGCAGGTTTGTGTTGAGTATTTTGTTTATGAGAGGGAAGCGTGGGATAGCATCAAATGCTTTACTAATGTCTATTGTTGCTAATAGTGTACGTTGAGCTGGTCGTCTGGAGTTGATGCCATCCATGATGTGCTGCGTGAGGTTAGTGAGTAATGTCGTGGTTGAGTGGTGAGGTCTGAATCCATGTTGAGTAGGCGATAGTGGAATGTGTGGGTTGGTGATTTGTAAGATTAGTCTTTCTGTTACTTTGGAAGGTGTGCATAGTAAAGTAATGGGTCTATAGGAAGCTGGTTCTGTTGGATTTTTGTTTGGTTTGAGTAGTGTAATAATTTTACCTTGTTTCCATATGTCAGGAATAATACAGTGTTTGTTTTTCTTTGAGTTTGTTGTTTATTTCTGTGTTGAGCTGTTGTATCTGCTGTATAAGTTGAAGAGTGTTGGTGAGAGAACAGAGCCCTGAGGGACCCCGTTCGGAAAAAGCTTGTTTTTGGATGACTTGCCATTAAATGTGACATGTGAGTATCTTCCTGAAAGATAGTTGCTCAGCCACCTTTTGGTGTTCTTGTGCAGGTTTGTGTTGAGTATTTTGTTTATGAGAGGGAAGCGTGGGATAGCATCAAATGCTTTACTAATGTCTATTGTTGCTAATAGTGTACGTTGAGCTGGTCGTCTGGAGTTGATGCCATCCATGATGTGCTGCGTGAGGTTAGTGAGTAATGTCGTGGTTGAGTGGTGAGGTCTGAATCCATGTTGAGTAGGCGATAGTGGAATGTGTGGGTTGGTGATTTGTAAGATTAGTCTTTCTGTTACTTTGGAAGGTGTGCATAGTAAAGTAATGGGTCTATAGGAAGCTGGTTCTGTTGGATTTTTGTTTGGTTTGAGTAGTGTAATAATTTTACCTTGTTTCCATATGTCAGGATAATACAGTGTTTGTTTTTCTTTGAGTTTGTTGTTTATTTCTGTGTTGAGCTGTTGTATCTGCTGTATAAGTTGAAGAGTGTTGGTGAGAGAACAGAGCCCTGAGGGACCCCGTTCGGAAAAAGCTTGTTTTTGGATGACTTGCCATTAAATGTGACATGTGAGTATCTTCCTGAAAGATAGTTGCTCAGCCACCTTTTGGTGTTCTTGTGCAGGTTTGTGTTGAGTATTTTGTTTATGAGAGGGAAGCGTGGGATAGCATCAAATGCTTTACTAATGTCTATTGTTGCTAATAGTGTACGTTGAGCTGGTCGTCTGGAGTTGATGCCATCCATGATGTGCTGCGTGAGGTTAGTGAGTAATGTCGTGGTTGAGTGGTGAGGTCTGAATCCATGTTGAGTAGGCGATAGTGGAATGTGTGGGTTGGTGATTTGTAAGATTAGTCTTTCTGTTACTTTGGAAGGTGTGCATAGTAAAGTAATGGGTCTATAGGAAGCTGGTTCTGTTGGAATTTTGTTTGGTTTGAGTAGTGTAATAATTTTACCTTGTTTCCATATGTCAGGAATAATACAGTGTTTGTTTTTCTTTGAGTTTGTTGTTTATTTCTGTGTTGAGCTGTTGTATCTGCTGTATAAGTTGAAGAGTGTTGGTGAGAGAACAGAGCCCTGAGGGACCCGTTCGGAAAAAGCTTGTTTTTGGATGACTTGCCATTAAATGTGACATGTGAGTATCTTCCTGAAAGATAGTTGCTCAGCCACCTTTTGGTGTTCTTGTGCAGGTTTGTGTTGAGTATTTTGTTTATGAGAGGGAAGCGTGGGATAGCATCAAATGCTTTACTAATGTCTATTGTTGCTAATAGTGTACGTTGAGCTGGTCGTCTGGAGTTGATGCCATCCATGATGTGCTGCGTGAGGTTAGTGAGTAATGTCGTGGTTGAGTGGTGAGGTCTGAATCCATGTTGAGTAGGCGATAGTGGAATGTGTGGGTTGGTGATTTGTAAGATTAGTCTTTCTGTTACTACAATGTTAGTTTGTTATGTGTATGTTGGGATATTATTTGGCTGCGACAGATAGCCGCGTGTGAGGTGTGAATGACGCTGTTAGAGTGGGTAATGCCGTTTATAGTCTTGTATAGCCTGGATGTATCTGTGGAGTGGTTTAATGTTGTTATGAATTCCCTGAATGTTTCTGTTTGTTTTTCTTTGAGTTTGTTGTTTATTTCTGTGTTGAGCTGTTGTATCTGCTGTATAAGTTGAAGAGTGTTGGTGAGAGAACAGAGCCCTGAGGGACCCCGTTCGGAAAAAGCTTGTTTTTGGATGACTTGCCATTAAATGTGACATGTGAGTATCTTCCTGAAAGATAGTTGCTCAGCCACCTTTTGGTGTTCTTGTGCAGGTTTGTGTTGAGTATTTTGTTTATGAGAGGGAAGCGTGGGATAGCATCAAATGCTTTACTAATGTCTATTGTTGCTAATAGTGTACGTTGAGCTGGTCGTCTGGAGTTGATGCCATCCATGATGTGCTGCGTGAGGTTAGTGAGTAATGTCGTGGTTGAGTGGTGAGGTCTGAATCCATGTTGAGTAGGCGATAGTGGAATGTGTGGGTTGGTGATTTGTAAGATTAGTCTTTCTGTTACTACATGTTAGTTTGTATGTGTATGTTGGGTATAGGCTGCGACAGATAGTGCGTGTGATGTGAATGACGCTGTTAGAGTGGTAATGCCGTTTATAGTTTGTATAGCCTGATGTATGTGTAGTGTTTAATGTTGTTATGATTCCTGAATGTTTCTGTTTGTTTTCTTTGAGTTTGTTGTTTATTTCTGTGTTGAGCTGTTGTATCTGCTGTATAAGTTGAAGAGTGTTGGTGAGAGAACAGAGCCCTGAGGGACCCCGTTCGGAAAAAGCTTGTTTTTGGATGACTTGCCATTAAATGTGACATGTGAGTATCTTCCTGAAAGATAGTTGCTCAGCCACCTTTTGGTGTTCTTGTGCAGGTTTGTGTTGAGTATTTTGTTTATGAGAGGGAAGCGTGGGATAGCATCAAATGCTTTACTAATGTCTATTGTTGCTAATAGTGTACGTTGAGCTGGTCGTCTGGAGTTGATGCCATCCATGATGTGCTGCGTGAGGTTAGTGAGTAATGTCGTGGTTGAGTGGTGAGGTCTGAATCCATGTTGAGTAGGCGATAGTGGAATGTGTGGGTTGGTGATTTGTAAGATTAGTCTTTCTGTTACTTTGGAAGGTGTGCATAGTAAAGTAATGGGTCTATAGGAAGCTGGTTCTGTTGGATTTTTGTTTGGTTTGAGTAGTGTAATAATTTTACCTTGTTTCCATATGTCAGGAATAATACAGTGTTTGTTTTTCTTTGAGTTTGTTGTTTATTTCTGTGTTGAGCTGTTGTATCTGCTGTATAAGTTGAAGAGTGTTGGTGAGAGAACAGAGCCCTGAGGGACCCCGTTCGGAAAAAGCTTGTTTTTGGATGACTTGCCATTAAATGTGACATGTGAGTATCTTCCTGAAAGATAGTTGCTCAGCCACCTTTTGGTGTTCTTGTGCAGGTTTGTGTTGAGTATTTTGTTTATGAGAGGGAAGCGTGGGATAGCATCAAATGCTTTACTAATGTCTATTGTTGCTAATAGTGTACGTTGAGCTGGTCGTCTGGAGTTGATGCCATCCATGATGTGCTGCGTGAGGTTAGTGAGTAATGTCGTGGTTGAGTGGTGAGGTCTGAATCCATGTTGAGTAGGCGATAGTGGAATGTGTGGGTTGGTGATTTGTAAGATTAGTCTTTCTGTTACTACAATGTTAGTTTGTTATGTGTATGTTGGGATATATTTTGGCTGCGACAGATAGCTGTGAGGTGTGAATGACGCTGTTAGAGTGGGTAATGCCGTTTATAGTCTTGTATAGCCTGGATGTATCTGTGAGTGGTTTAATGTTGTTATGAATTCCCTGAATGTTTCTGTTTGTTTTTCTTTGAGTTTGTTGTTTATTTCTGTGTTGAGCTGTTGTATCTGCTGTATAAGTTGAAGAGTGTTGGTGAGAGAACAGAGCCCTGAGGGACCCCGTTCGGAAAAAGCTTGTTTTTGGATGACTTGCCATTAAATGTGACATGTGAGTATCTTCCTGAAAGATAGTTGCTCAGCCACCTTTTGGTGTTCTTGTGCAGGTTTGTGTTGAGTATTTTGTTTATGAGAGGGAAGCGTGGGATAGCATCAAATGCTTTACTAATGTCTATTGTTGCTAATAGTGTACGTTGAGCTGGTCGTCTGGAGTTGATGCCATCCATGATGTGCTGCGTGAGGTTAGTGAGTAATGTCGTGGTTGAGTGGTGAGGTCTGAATCCATGTTGAGTAGGCGATAGTGGAATGTGTGGGTTGGTGATTTGTAAGATTAGTCTTTCTGTTACTTTGGAAGGTGTGCATAGTAAAGTAATGGGTCTATAGGAAGCTGGTTCTGTTGGATTTTTGTTTGTTTGAGTAGTGTAATAATTTTACCTTGTTTCCATATGTCAGGAATAATACAGTGTTTGTTTTTCTTTGAGTTTGTTGTTTATTTCTGTGTTGAGCTGTTGTATCTGCTGTATAAGTTGAAGAGTGTTGGTGAGAGAACAGAGCCCTGAGGGACCCCGTTCGGAAAAAGCTTGTTTTTGGATGACTTGCCATTAAATGTGACATGTGAGTATCTTCCTGAAAGATAGTTGCTCAGCCACCTTTTGGTGTTCTTGTGCAGGTTTGTGTTGAGTATTTTGTTTATGAGAGGGAAGCGTGGGATAGCATCAAATGCTTTACTAATGTCTATTGTTGCTAATAGTGTACGTTGAGCTGGTCGTCTGGAGTTGATGCCATCCATGATGTGCTGCGTGAGGTTAGTGAGTAATGTCGTGGTTGAGTGGTGAGGTCTGAATCCATGTTGAGTAGGCGATAGTGGAATGTGTGGGTTGGTGATTTGTAAGATTAGTCTTTCTGTTACTTTGGAAGGTGTGCATAGTAAAGTAATGGGTCTATAGGAAGCTGGTTCTGTTGGATTTTTGTTTGGTTTGAGTAGTGTAATAATTTTACCTTGTTTCCATATGTCAGGAATAATACAGTGTTTGTTTTTCTTTGAGTTTGTTGTTTATTTCTGTGTTGAGCTGTTGTATCTGCTGTATAAGTTGAAGAGTGTTGGTGAGAGAACAGAGCCCTGAGGGACCCCGTTCGGAAAAAGCTTGTTTTTGGATGACTTGCCATTAAATGTGACATGTGAGTATCTTCCTGAAAGATAGTTGCTCAGCCACCTTTTGGTGTTCTTGTGCAGGTTTGTGTTGAGTATTTTGTTTATGAGAGGGAAGCGTGGGATAGCATCAAATGCTTTACTAATGTCTATTGTTGCTAATAGTGTACGTTGAGCTGGTCGTCTGGAGTTGATGCCATCCATGATGTGCTGCGTGAGGTTAGTGAGTAATGTCGTGGTTGAGTGGTGAGGTCTGAATCCATGTTGAGTAGGCGATAGTGGAATGTGTGGGTTGGTGATTTGTAAGATTAGTCTTTCTGTTACTTTGGAAGGTGTGCATAGTAAAGTAATGGGTCTATAGGAAGCTGGTTCTGTTGGATTTTTGTTTGGTTTGAGTAGTGTAATAATTTTACCTTGTTTCCATATGTCAGGAATAATACAGTGTTTGTTTTTTTCAGTTTGTTGTTTATTTCTGTGTTGAGCTGTTGTATCTGCTGTATAAGTTGAAGAGTGTTGGTGAGAGAACAGAGCCCTGAGGGACCCCGTTCGGAAAAAGCTTGTTTTTGGATGACTTGCCATTAAATGTGACATGTGAGTATCTTCCTGAAAGATAGTTGCTCAGCCACCTTTTGGTGTTCTTGTGCAGGTTTGTGTTGAGTATTTTGTTTATGAGAGGGAAGCGTGGGATAGCATCAAATGCTTTACTAATGTCTATTGTTGCTAATAGTGTACGTTGAGCTGGTCGTCTGGAGTTGATGCCATCCATGATGTGCTGCGTGAGGTTAGTGAGTAATGTCGTGGTTGAGTGGTGAGGTCTGAATCCATGTTGAGTAGGCGATAGTGGAATGTGTGGGTTGGTGATTTGTAAGATTAGTCTTTCTGTTACTACAATGTTAGTTTGTTATGTGTATGTTGGGATATTATTTTGGCTGCGACAGATAGCCGCGTGTGAGGTGTGAATGACGCTGTTAGAGTGGGTAATGCCGTTTATAGTCTTGTATAGCCTGGATGTATCTGTGGAGTGGTTTAATGTTGTTATGAATTCCCTGAATGTTTCTGTTTGTTTTTCTTTGAGTTTTGTTTATTTCTGTGTTGAGCTGTTGTATCTGCTGTATAAGTTGAAGAGTGTTGGTGAGAGAACAGAGCCCTGAGGGACCCCGTTCGGAAAAAGCTTGTTTTTGGATGACTTGCCATTAAATGTGACATGTGAGTATCTTCCTGAAAGATAGTTGCTCAGCCACCTTTTGGTGTTCTTGTGCAGGTTTGTGTTGAGTATTTTGTTTATGAGAGGGAAGCGTGGGATAGCATCAAATGCTTTACTAATGTCTATTGTTGCTAATAGTGTACGTTGAGCTGGTCGTCTGGAGTTGATGCCATCCATGATGTGCTGCGTGAGGTTAGTGAGTAATGTCGTGGTTGAGTGGTGAGGTCTGAATCCATGTTGAGTAGGCGATAGTGGAATGTGTGGGTTGGTGATTTGTAAGATTAGTCTTTCTGTTACTTTGGAAGGTGTGCATAGTAAAGTAATGGGTCTATAGGAAGCTGGTTCTGTTGGATTTTTGTTTGGTTTGAGTAGTGTAATAATTTTACCTTGTTTCCATATGTCAGGAATAATACAGTGTTTGTTTTTCTTTGAGTTTGTTGTTTATTTCTGTGTTGAGCTGTTGTATCTGCTGTATAAGTTGAAGAGTGTTGGTGAGAGAACAGAGCCCTGAGGGACCCCGTTCGGAAAAAGCTTGTTTTTGGATGACTTGCCATTAAATGTGACATGTGAGTATCTTCCTGAAAGATAGTTGCTCAGCCACCTTTTGGTGTTCTTGTGCAGGTTTGTGTTGAGTATTTTGTTTATGAGAGGGAAGCGTGGGATAGCATCAAATGCTTTACTAATGTCTATTGTTGCTAATAGTGTACGTTGAGCTGGTCGTCTGGAGTTGATGCCATCCATGATGTGCTGCGTGAGGTTAGTGAGTAATGTCGTGGTTGAGTGGTGAGGTCTGAATCCATGTTGAGTAGGCGATAGTGGAATGTGTGGGTTGGTGATTTGTAAGATTAGTCTTTCTGTTACTTTGGAAGGTGTGCATAGTAAAGTAATGGGTCTATAGGAAGCTGGTTCTGTTGGATTTTTGTTTGGTTTGAGTAGTGTAATAATTTTACCTTGTTTCCATATGTCAGGAATAATACAGTGTTTGTTTTTCTTTGAGTTTGTTGTTTATTTCTGTGTTGAGCTGTTGTATCTGCTGTATAAGTTGAAGAGTGTTGGTGAGAGAACAGAGCCCTGAGGGACCCCGTTCGGAAAAAGCTTGTTTTTGGATGACTTGCCATTAAATGTGACATGTGAGTATCTTCCTGAAAGATAGTTGCTCAGCCACCTTTTGGTGTTCTTGTGCAGGTTTGTGTTGAGTATTTTGTTTATGAGAGGGAAGCGTGGGATAGCATCAAATGCTTTACTAATGTCTATTGTTGCTAATAGTGTACGTTGAGCTGGTCGTCTGGAGTTGATGCCATCCATGATGTGCTGCGTGAGGTTAGTGAGTAATGTCGTGGTTGAGTGGTTAGGTCTGAATCCATGTTGAGTAGGCGATAGTGGAATGTGTGGGTTGGTGATTTGTAAGATTAGTCTTTCTGTTACTACAATGTTAGTTTGTTATGTGTATGTTGGGATATTATTTTGGCTGCGACAGATAGCCGCGTGTGAGGTGTGAATGACGCTGTTAGAGTGGGTAATGCCGTTTATAGTCTTGTATAGCCTGGATGTATCTGTGGAGTGGTTTAATGTTGTTATGAATTCCCTGAATGTTTCTGTTTGTTTTCTTTGAGTTTGTTGTTTATTTCTGTGTTGAGCTGTTGTATCTGCTGTATAAGTTGAAGAGTGTTGGTGAGAGAACAGAGCCCTGAGGGACCCCGTTCGGAAAAAGCTTGTTTTTGGATGACTTGCCATTAAATGTGACATGTGAGTATCTTCCTGAAAGATAGTTGCTCAGCCACCTTTTGGTGTTCTTGTGCAGGTTTGTGTTGAGTATTTTGTTTATGAGAGGGAAGCGTGGGATAGCATCAAATGCTTTACTAATGTCTATTGTTGCTAATAGTGTACGTTGAGCTGGTCGTCTGGAGTTGATGCCATCCATGATGTGCTGCGTGAGGTTAGTTAGTAATGTCGTGGTTGAGTGGTGAGGTCTGAATCCATGTTGAGTAGGCGATAGTGGAATGTGTGGGTTGGTGATTTGTAAGATTAGTCTTTCTGTTACTTTGGAAGGTGTGCATAGTAAAGTAATGGGTCTATAGGAAGCTGGTTCTGTTGGATTTTTGTTTGGTTTGAGTAGTGTAATAATTTTACCTTGTTTCCATATGTCAGGAATAATACAGTGTTTGTTTTTCTTGAGTTTGTTGTTTATTTCTGTGTTGAGCTGTTGTATCTGCTGTATAAGTTGAAGAGTGTTGGTGAGAGAACAGAGCCCTGAGGGACCCCGTTCGGAAAAAGCTTGTTTTTGGATGACTTGCCATTAAATGTGACATGTGAGTATCTTCCTGAAAGATAGTTGCTCAGCCACCTTTTGGTGTTCTTGTGCAGGTTTGTGTTGAGTATTTTGTTTATGAGAGGGAAGCGTGGGATAGCATCAAATGCTTTACTAATGTCTATTGTTGCTAATAGTGTACGTTGAGCTGGTCGTCTGGAGTTGATGCCATCCATGATGTGCTGCGTGAGGTTAGTGAGTAATGTCGTGGTTGAGTGGTGAGGTCTGAATCCATGTTGAGTAGGCGATAGTGGAATGTGTGGGTTGGTGATTTGTAAGATTAGTCTTTCTGTTACTACAATGTTAGTTTGTTATGTGTATGTTGGGATATTTTGGCTGCGACAGATAGCCGCGTGTGAGGTGTGAATGACGCTGTTAGAGTGGGTAATGCCGTTTATAGTCTTGTATAGCCTGGATGTATCTGTGGAGTGGTTTAATGTTGTTATGAATTCCCTGAATGTTTCTGTTTGTTTTTCTTTGAGTTTGTTGTTTATTTCTGTGTTGAGCTGTTGTATCTGCTGTATAAGTTGAAGAGTGTTGGTGAGAGAACAGAGCCCTGAGGGACCCCGTTCGGAAAAAGCTTGTTTTTGGATGACTTGCCATTAAATGTGACATGTGAGTATCTTCCTGAAAGATAGTTGCTCAGCCACCTTTTGGTGTTCTTGTGCAGGTTTGTGTTGAGTATTTTGTTTATGAGAGGGAAGCGTGGGATAGCATCAAATGCTTTACTAATGTCTATTGTTGCTAATAGTGTACGTTGAGCTGGTCGTCTGGAGTTGATGCCATCCATGATGTGCTGCGTGAGGTTAGTGAGTAATGTCGTGGTTGAGTGGTGAGGTCTGAATCCATGTTGAGTAGGCGATAGTGGAATGTGTGGGTTGGTGATTTGTAAGATTAGTCTTTCTGTTACTTTGGAAGGTGTGCATAGTAAAGTAATGGGTCTATAGGAAGCTGGTTCTGTTGGATTTTTGTTTGGTTTGAGTAGTGTAATAATTTTACCTTGTTTCCATATGTCAGGAATAATACAGTGTTTGTTTTTCTTTGAGTTTGTTGTTTATTTCTGTGTTGAGCTGTTGTATCTGCTGTATAAGTTGAAGAGTGTTGGTGAGAGAACAGAGCCCTGAGGGACCCCGTTCGGAAAAAGCTTGTTTTTGGATGACTTGCCATTAAATGTGACATGTGAGTATCTTCCTGAAAGATAGTTGCTCAGCCACCTTTTGGTGTTCTTGTGCAGGTTTGTGTTGAGTATTTTGTTTATGAGAGGGAAGCGTGGGATAGCATCAAATGCTTTACTAATGTCTATTGTTGCTAATAGTGTACGTTGAGCTGGTCGTCTGGAGTTGATGCCATCCATGATGTGCTGCGTGAGGTTAGTGAGTAATGTCGTGGTTGAGTGGTGAGGTCTGAATCCATGTTGAGTAGGCGATAGTGGAATGTGTGGGTTGGTGATTTGTAAGATTAGTCTTTCTGTTACTACAATGTTAGTTTGTTATGTGTATGTTGGGATATTATTTTGGCTGCGACAGATAGCCGCGTGTGAGGTGTGAATGACGCTGTTAGAGTGGGTAATGCCGTTTATAGTCTTGTATAGCCTGGATGTATCTGTGGAGTGGTTTAATGTTGTTATGAATTCCCTGAATGTTTCTGTTTGTTTTTCTTTGAGTTTGTTGTTTATTTCTGTGTTGAGCTGTTGTATCTGCTGTATAAGTTGAAGAGTGTTGGTGAGAGAACAGAGCCCTGAGGGACCCCGTTCGGAAAAAGCTTGTTTTTGGATGACTTGCCATTAAATGTGACATGTGAGTATCTTCCTGAAAGATAGTTGCTCAGCCACCTTTTGGTGTTCTTGTGCAGGTTTGTGTTGAGTATTTTGTTTATGAGAGGGAAGCGTGGGATAGCATCAAATGCTTTACTAATGTCTATTGTTGCTAATAGTGTACGTTGAGCTGGTCGTCTGGAGTTGATGCCATCCATGATGTGCTGCGTGAGGTTAGTGAGTAATGTCGTGGTTGAGTGGTGAGGTCTGAATCCATGTTGAGTAGGCGATAGTGGAATGTGTGGGTTGGTGATTTGTAAGATTAGTCTTTCTGTTACTTTGGAAGGTGTGCATAGTAAAGTAATGGGTCTATAGGAAGCTGGTTCTGTTGGATTTTTGTTTGGTTTGAGTAGTGTAATAATTTTACCTTGTTTCCATATGTCAGGAATAATACAGTGTTTGTTTTTCTTTGAGTTTGTTGTTTATTTCTGTGTTGAGCTGTTGTATCTGCTGTATAAGTTGAAGAGTGTTGGTGAGAGAACAGAGCCCTGAGGGACCCCGTTCGGAAAAAGCTTGTTTTTGGATGACTTGCCATTAAATGTGACATGTGAGTATCTTCCTGAAAGATAGTTGCTCAGCCACCTTTTGGTGTTCTTGTGCAGGTTTGTGTTGAGTATTTTGTTTATGAGAGGGAAGCGTGGGATAGCATCAAATGCTTTACTAATGTCTATTGTTGCTAATAGTGTACGTTGAGCTGGTCGTCTGGAGTTGATGCCATCCATGATGTGCTGCGTGAGGTTAGTGAGTAATGTCGTGGTTGAGTGGTGAGGTCTGAATCCATGTTGAGTAGGCGATAGTGGAATGTGTGGGTTGGTGATTTGTAAGATTAGTCTTTCTGTTACTTTGGAAGGTGTGCATAGTAAAGTAATGGGTCTATAGGAAGCTGGTTCTGTTGGATTTTGTTTGGTTTGAGTAGTGTAATAATTTTACCTTGTTTCCATATGTCAGGAATAATACAGTGTTTGTTTTTCTTTGAGTTTGTTGTTTATTTCTGTGTTGAGCTGTTGTATCTGCTGTATAAGTTGAAGAGTGTTGGTGAGAGAACAGAGCCCTGAGGGACCCCGTTCGGAAAAAGCTTGTTTTTGGATGACTTGCCATTAAATGTGACATGTGAGTATCTTCCTGAAAGATAGTTGCTCAGCCACCTTTTGGTGTTCTTGTGCAGGTTTGTGTTGAGTATTTTGTTTATGAGAGGGAAGCGTGGGATAGCATCAAATGCTTTACTAATGTCTATTGTTGCTAATAGTGTACGTTGAGCTGGTCGTCTGGAGTTGATGCCATCCATGATGTGCTGCGTGAGGTTAGTGAGTAATGTCGTGGTTGAGTGGTGAGGTCTGAATCCATGTTGAGTAGGCGATAGTGGAATGTGTGGGTTGGTGATTTGTAAGATTAGTCTTTCTGTTACTTTGGAAGGTGTGCATAGTAAAGTAATGGGTCTATAGGAAGCTGGTTCTGTTGGATTTTGTTGGTTTGAGTAGTGTAATAATTTTACCTTGTTTCCATATGTCAGGAATAATACAGTGTTTGTTTTTCTTTGAGTTTGTTGTTTATTTCTGTGTTGAGCTGTTGTATCTGCTGTATAAGTTGAAGAGTGTTGGTGAGAGAACAGAGCCCTGAGGACCCCGTTCGGAAAAAGCTTGTTTTTGGATGACTTGCCATTAAATGTGACATGTGAGTATCTTCCTGAAAGATAGTTGCTCAGCCACCTTTTGGTGTTCTTGTGCAGGTTTGTGTTGAGTATTTTGTTTATGAGAGGGAAGCGTGGGATAGCATCAAATGCTTTACTAATGTCTATTGTTGCTAATAGTGTACGTTGAGCTGGTCGTCTGGAGTTGATGCCATCCATGATGTGCTGCGTGAGGTTAGTGAGTAATGTCGTGGTTGAGTGGTGAGGTCTGAATCCATGTTGAGTAGGCGATAGTGGAATGTGTGGGTTGGTGATTTGTAAGATTAGTCTTTCTGTTACTACAATGTTAGTTTGTTATGTGTATGTTGGGATATTATTTTGGCTGCGACAGATAGCCGCGTGTGAGGTGTGAATGACGCTGTTAGAGTGGGTAATGCCGTTTATAGTCTTGTATAGCCTGGATGTATCTGTGGAGTGGTTTAATGTTGTTATGAATTCCCTGAATGTTTTGTTGTTTTCTTTGAGTTTGTTGTTTATTTCTGTGTTGAGCTGTTGTATCTGCTGTATAAGTTGAAGAGTGTTGGTGAGAGAACAGAGCCCTGAGGGACCCCGTTCGGAAAAAGCTTGTTTTGGATGACTTGCCATTAAATGTGACATGTGAGTATCTTCCTGAAAGATAGTTGCTCAGCCACCTTTTGGTGTTCTTGTGCAGGTTTGTGTTGAGTATTTTGTTTATGAGAGGGAAGCGTGGGATAGCATCAAATGCTTTACTAATGTCTATTGTTGCTAATAGTGTACGTTGAGCTGGTCGTCTGGAGTTGATGCCATCCATGATGTGCTGCGTGAGGTTAGTGAGTAATGTCGTGGTTGAGTGGTGAGGTCTGAATCCATGTTGAGTAGGCGATAGTGGAATGTGTGGGTTGGTGATTTGTAAGATTAGTCTTTCTGTTACTACAATGTTAGTTGTTATGTGTATGTTGGGTATATTTTGGCTGCGACAGATAGCCGCGTGTGAGGTGTGAATGACGCTGTTAGAGTGGGTAATGCCGTTTATAGTCTTGTATAGCCTGGATGATCTGTGGAGTGGTTTAATGTTGTTATGAATTCCCTGAATGTTTCTGTTTGTTTTTCTTTGAGTTTGTTGTTTATTTCTGTGTTGAGCTGTTGTATCTGCTGTATAAGTTGAAGAGTGTTGGTGAGAGAACAGAGCCCTGAGGGACCCCGTTCGGAAAAAGCTTGTTTTGGATGACTTGCCATTAAATGTGACATGTGAGTATCTTCCTGAAAGATAGTTGCTCAGCCACCTTTTGGTGTTCTTGTGCAGGTTTGTGTTGAGTATTTTGTTTATGAGAGGGAAGCGTGGGATAGCATCAAATGCTTTACTAATGTCTATTGTTGCTAATAGTGTACGTTGAGCTGGTCGTCTGGAGTTGATGCCATCCATGATGTGCTGCGTGAGGTTAGTGAGTAATGTCGTGTTGAGTGGTGAGGTCTGAATCCATGTTGAGTAGGCGATAGTGGAATGTGTGGGTTGGTGATTTGTAAGATTAGTCTTTCTGTTACTTTGGAAGGTGTGCATAGTAAAGTAATGGGTCTATAGGAAGCTGGTTCTGTTGGATTTTTGTTTGGTTGAGTAGTGTAATAATTTTACCTTGTTTCCATATGTCAGGAATAATACAGTGTTTGTTTTTCTTTGAGTTTGTTGTTTATTTCTGTGTTGAGCTGTTGTATCTGCTGTATAAGTTGAAGAGTGTTGGTGAGAGAACAGAGCCCTGAGGGACCCCGTTCGGAAAAAGCTTGTTTTGGATGACTTGCCATTAAATGTGACATGTGAGTATCTTCCTGAAAGATAGTTGCTCAGCCACCTTTGGTGTTCTTGTGCAGGTTTGTGTTGAGTATTTTGTTTATGAGAGGGAAGCGTGGGATAGCATCAAATGCTTTACTAATGTCTATTGTTGCTAATAGTGTACGTTGAGCTGGTCGTCTGGAGTTGATGCCATCCATGATGTGCTGCGTGAGGTTAGTTAGTAATGTCGTGGTTGAGTGGTGAGGTCTGAATCCATGTTGAGTAGGCGATAGTGGAATGTGTGGGTTGGTGATTTGTAAGATTAGTCTTTCTGTTACTTTGGAAGGTGTGCATAGTAAAGTAATGGGTCTATAGGAAGGTGGTTCTGTTGGATTTTTGTTTGGTTTGAGTAGTGTAATAATTTTACCTTGTTTCCATATGTCAGGAATAATACAGTGTTTGTTTTTCTTTGAGTTTGTTGTTTATTTCTGTGTTGAGCTGTTGTATCTGCTGTATAAGTGAAGAGTGTTGGTGAGAGAACAGAGCCCTGAGGGACCCCGTTAAAAAGCTTGTTTTTGGATGACTTGCCATTAAATGTGACATGTGAGTATCTTCCTGAAAGATAGTTGCTCAGCCACCTTTTGGTGTTCTTGTGCAGGTTTGTGTTGAGTATTTTGTTTATGAGAGGGAAGCGTGGGATAGCATCAAATGCTTTACTAATGTCTATTGTTGCTAATAGTGTACGTTGAGCTGGTCGTCTGGAGTTGATGCCATCCATGATGTGCTGCGTGAGGTTAGTGAGTAATGTCGTGGTTGAGTGGTGAGGTCTGAATCCATGTTGAGTAGGCGATAGTGGAATGTGTGGGTTGGTGATTTGTAAGATTAGTCTTTCTGTTACTACAATGTTAGTTTGTATGTATGTTGGGATATTATTTTGGCTGCGACAGATAGCCGCGTGTGAGGTGTGAATGACGCTGTTAGAGTGGGTAATGCCGTTTATAGTCTTGTATAGCCTGGATGTATCTGTGGAGTGGTTTAATGTTGTTATGAATTCCCTGAATGTTTCTGTTGTGTTTTCTTTGAGTTTGTTGTTTATTTCTGTGTTGAGCTGTTGTATCTGCTGTATAAGTTGAAGAGTGTTGGTGAGAGAACAGAGCCCTGAGGACCCCGTTCGGAAAAAGCTTGTTTTGGATGACTTGCCATTAAATGTGACATGTGAGTATCTTCCTGAAAGATAGTTGCTCAGCCACCTTTGGTGTCTTGTGCAGGTTTGTGTTGAGTATTTGTTTATGAGAGGGAAGCGTGGATAGCATCAAATGCTTTACTAATGTCTATTGTTGCTAATAGTGTACGTTGAGCTGGTCGTCTGGAGTTGATGCCATCCATGATGTGCTGCGTGAGGTTAGTGAGTAATGTCGTGGTTGAGTGGTGAGGTCTGAATCCATGTTGAGTAGGCGATAGTGGAATGTGGGTTGGTGATTTGTAAGATTAGTCTTTCTGTTACTTTGGAAGGTGTGCATAGTAAAGTAATGGGTCTATAGGAAGCTGGTTCTGTTGGATTTTTGTTTGTTTGAGTAGTGTAATAATTTTACCTTGTTTCCATATGTCAGGAATAATACAGTGTTTGTTTTCTTTGAGTTTGTTGTTTATTTCTGTGTTGAGCTGTTGTATCTGCTGTATAAGTTGAAGAGTGTTGGTGAGAGAACAGAGCCCTGAGGGACCCGTTCGGAAAAAGCTTGTTTTTGGATGACTTGCCATTAAATGTGACATGTGAGATCTTCCTGAAAGATAGTTGCTCAGCCACCTTTGGTGTTCTTGTGCAGGTTTGTGTTGAGTATTTTGTTTATGAGAGGGAAGCGTGGGATAGCATCAAATGCTTTACTAATGTCTATTGTTGCTAATAGTGTACGTTGAGCTGGTCGTCTGGAGTTGATGCCATCCATGATGTGCTGCGTGAGGTTAGTGAGTAATGTCGTGGTTGAGTGGTGAGGTCTGAATCCATGTTGAGTAGGCGATAGTGGAATGTGTGGGTTGGTGATTTGTAAGATTAGTCTTTCTGTTACTTTGGAAGGTGTGCATAGTAAAGTAATGGGTCTATAGGAAGCTGGTTCTGTTGGATTTTTGTTTGGTTTGAGTAGTGTAATAATTTTACCTTGTTTCCATATGTCAGGAATAATACAGTGTTTGTTTTTCTTTGAGTTTGTTGTTTATTTCTGTTGAGCTGTTGTATCTGCTGTATAAGTTGAAGAGTGTTGGTGAGAGAACAGAGCCCTGAGGGACCCCGTTCGGAAAAAGCTTGTTTTTGGATGACTTGCCATTAAATGTGACATGTGAGTATCTTCCTGAAAGATAGTTGCTCAGCCACCTTTGGTGTTCTTGTGCAGGTTTGTGTTGAGTATTTTGTTTATGAGAGGGAAGCGTGGGATAGCATCAAATGCTTACTAATGTCTATTGTTGCTAATAGTGTACGTTGAGCTGGTCGTCTGGAGTTGATGCCATCCATGATGTGCTGCGTGAGGTTAGTGAGTAATGTCGTGGTTGAGTGGTGAGGTCTGAATCCATGTTGAGTAGGCGATAGTGGAATGTGTGGGTTGGTGATTTGTAAGATTAGTCTTTCTGTTACTTTGGAAGGTGTGCATAGTAAAGTAATGGTCTATAGGAAGCTGGTTCTGTTGGATTTTTGTTTGGTTTGAGTGTAATAATTTTACCTTGTTTCCATATGTCAGGAATAATACAGTGTTTGTTTTTCTTTGAGTTTGTTGTTTATTTCTGTGTTGAGCTGTTGTATCTGCTGTATAAGTTGAAGAGTGTTGGTGAGAGAACAGAGCCCTGAGGGACCCCGTTCGGAAAAAGCTTGTTTTTGGATGACTTGCCATTAAATGTGACATGTGAGTATCTTCCTGAAAGATAGTTGCTCAGCCACCTTTTGGTGTTCTTGTGCAGGTTTGTGTTGAGTATTTTGTTTATGAGAGGGAAGCGTGGGATAGCATCAAATGCTTTACTAATGTCTATTGTTGCTAATAGTGTACGTTGAGCTGGTCGTCTGGAGTTGATGCCATCCATGATGTGCTGCGTGAGGTTAGTGAGTAATGTCGTGGTTGAGTGGTGAGGTCTGAATCCATGTTGAGTAGGCGATAGTGGAATGTGTGGGTTGGTGATTTGTAAGATTAGTCTTTCTGTTACTACAATGTTAGTTTGTATGTGTATGTTGGGATATATTTTGGCTGCGACAGATAGCGCGTGTGAGGTGTGAATGACGCTGTTAGAGTGGGTAATGCCGTTTATAGTCTTGTATAGCCTGGATGTATCTGTGGAGTGGTTTAATGTGTTATGAATTCCCTGAATGTTTCTGTTTGTTTTTCTTTGAGTTTGTGTTATTTCTGTGTTGAGCTGTTGTATCTGCTGTATAAGTTGAAGAGTGTTGGTGAGAGAACAGAGCCCTGAGGGACCCCGTTCGGAAAAAGCTTGTTTTTGGATGACTTGCCATTAAATGTGACATGTGAGTATCTTCCTGAAAGATAGTTGCTCAGCCACCTTTTGGTGTTCTTGTGCAGGTTTGTGTTGAGTATTTTGTTTATGAGAGGGAAGCGTGGGATAGCATCAAATGCTTTACTAATGTCTATTGTTGCTAATAGTGTACGTTGAGCTGGTCGTCTGGAGTTGATGCCATCCATGATGTGCTGCGTGAGGTTAGTGAGTAATGTCGTGGTTGAGTGGTGAGGTCTGAATCCATGTTGAGTAGGCGATAGTGGAATGTGTGGGTTGGTGATTTGTAAGATTAGTCTTTCTGTTACTTTGGAAGGTGTGCATAGTAAAGTAATGGGTCTATAGGAAGCTGGTTCTGTTGGATTTTGTTTGGTTTGAGTAGTGTAATAATTTTACCTTGTTCCATATGTCAGGAATAATACAGTGTTTGTTTTTCTTTGAGTTTGTTGTTTATTTCTGTGTTGAGCTGTTGTATCTGCTGTATAAGTTGAAGAGTGTTGGTGAGAGAACAGAGCCCTGAGGGACCCCGTTCGGAAAAAGCTTGTTTTTGGATGACTTGCCATTAAATGTGACATGTGAGTATCTCCTGAAAGATAGTTGCTCAGCCACCTTTTGGTGTTCTTGTGCAGGTTGTGTTGAGTATTTTGTTTATGAGAGGGAAGCGTGGGATAGCATCAAATGCTTTACTAATGCTATTGTTGCTAATAGTGTACGTTGAGCTGGTCGTCTGGAGTTGATGCCATCCATGATGTGCTGCGTGAGGTTAGTGAGTAATGTCGTGGTTGAGTGGTGAGGTCTGAATCCATGTTGAGTAGGCGATAGTGGAATGTGTGGTTGGTGATTTGTAAGATTAGTCTTTCTGTTACTTTGGAAGGTGGCATAGTAAAGTAATGGGTCTATAGGAAGCTGGTTCTGTTGGATTTTTGTTTGGTTTGAGTAGTGTAATAATTTTACCTTGTTTCCATATGTCAGGAATAATACAGTGTTTGTTTTTCTTTGAGTTTGTTGTTTATTTCTGTGTTGAGCTGTTGTATCTGCTGTATAAGTTGAAGAGTGTTGGTGAGAGAACAGAGCCCTGAGGGACCCCGTTCGGAAAAAGCTTGTTTTTGGATGACTTGCCATTAAATGTGACATGTGAGTATCTTCCTGAAAGATAGTTGCTCAGCCACCTTTTGGTGTTCTTGTGCAGGTTTGTGTTGAGTATTTTGTTTATGAGAGGGAAGCGTGGGATAGCATCAAATGCTTTACTAATGTATTGTTGCTAATAGTGTACGTTGAGCTGGTCGTCTGGAGTTGATGCCATCCATGATGTGCTGCGTGAGGTTAGTGAGTAATGTCGTGGTTGAGTGGTAGGTCTGAATCCATGTTGAGTAGGCGATAGTGGAATGTGTGGGTTGGTGATTTGTAAGATTAGTCTTTCTGTTACTACAATGTTAGTTTGTTATGTGTATGTTGGGATATTATTTTGGCTGCGACAGATAGCCGTCGTGGAGTGTGAATGACGCTGTTAGAGTGGGTAATGCCGTTTATAGTCTTGTATAGCCTGGATGTATCTGTGGAGTGGTTTAATGTTGTTATGAATTCCCTGAATGTTTCTGTTTGTTTTTCTTTGAGTTTGTTGTTTATTTCTGTGTTGAGCTGTTGTATCTGCTGTATAAGTTGAAGAGTGGGTGAGAGAACAGAGCCCTGAGGGACCCCGTTCGGAAAAAGCTTGTTTTTGGATGACTTGCCATTAAATGTGACATGTGAGTATCTTCCTGAAAGATAGTTGCTCAGCCACCTTTTGGTGTTCTTGTGCAGGTTTGTGTTGAGTATTTTGTTTATGAGAGGGAAGCGTGGGATAGCATCAAATGCTTTACTAATGTCTATTGTTGCTAATAGTGTACGTTGAGCTGGTCGTCTGGAGTTGATGCCATCCATGATGTGCTGCGTGAGGTTAGTAGTAATGTCGTGGTTGAGTGGTGAGGTCTGAATCCATGTTGAGTAGGCGATAGTGGAATGTGTGGGTTGGTGATTTGTAAGATTAGTCTTTCTGTTACTTTGGAAGGTGTGCATAGTAAAGTAATGGGTCTATAGGAAGCTGGTTCTGTTGGATTTTTGTTTGGTTTGAGTAGTGTAATAATTTTACCTTGTTTCCATATGTCAGGAATAATACAGTGTTTGTTTTTCTTTGAGTTTGTTGTTTATTTCTGTGTTGAGCTGTTGTATCTGCTGTATAAGTTGAAGAGTGTTGGTGAGAGAACAGAGCCCTGAGGGACCCCGTTCGGAAAAAGCTTGTTTTTGGATGACTTGCCATTAAATGTGACATGTGAGTATCTTCCTGAAAGATAGTTGCTCAGCCACCTTTTGGTGTTCTTGTGCAGGTTTGTGTTGAGTATTTTGTTTATGAGAGGGAAGCGTGGGATAGCATCAAATGCTTTACTAATGTCTATTGTTGCTAATAGTGTACGTTGAGCTGGTCGTCTGGAGTTGATGCCATCCATGATGTGCTGCGTGAGGTTAGTGAGTAATGTCGTGGTTGAGTGGTGAGGTCTGAATCCATGTTGAGTAGGCGATAGTGGAATGTGTGGGTTGGTGATTTGTAAGATAGTCTTTCTGTTACTACAATGTTAGTTTGTTATGTGTATGTTGGGATATTATTTTGGCTGCGACAGATAGCCGCGTGTGAGGTGTGAATGACGCTGTTAGAGTGGGTAATGCCGTTTATAGTCTTGTATAGCCTGGATGTATCTGTGGAGTGGTTTAATGTTGTTATGAATTCCCTGAATGTTTCTGTTTGTTTTTCTTTGAGTTTGTTGTTTATTTCTGTGTTGAGCTGTTGTATCTGCTGTATAAGTTGAAGAGTGTTGGTGAGAGAACAGAGCCCTGAGGGACCCCGTTCGGAAAAAGCTTGTTTTTGGATGACTTGCCATTAAATGTGACATGTGAGTATCTTCCTGAAAGATAGTTGCTCAGCCACCTTTTGGTGTTCTTGTGCAGGTTTGTGTTGAGTATTTTGTTTATGAGAGGAAGCGTGGGATAGCATCAAATGCTTTACTAATGTCTATTGTTGCTAATAGTGTACGTTGAGCTGGTCGTCTGGAGTTGATGCCATCCATGATGTGCTGCGTGAGGTTAGTGAGTAATGTCGTGGTTGAGTGGTGAGGTCTGAATCCATGTTGAGTAGGCGATAGTGGAATGTGTGGGTTGGTGATTTGTAAGATTAGTCTTTCTGTTACTTTGGAAGGTGTGCATAGTAAAGTAATGGGTCTATAGGAAGCTGGTTCTGTTGGATTTTTTGTTTGGTTTGAGTAGTGTAATAATTTTACCTTGTTTCCATATGTCAGGAATAATACAGTGTTTGTTTTTCTTTGAGTTTGTTGTTTATTTCTGTGTTGAGCTGTTGTATCTGCTGTATAAGTTGAAGAGTGTTGGTGAGAGAACAGAGCCCTGAGGGACCCCGTTCGGAAAAAGCTTGTTTTTGGATGACTTGCCATTAAATGTGACATGTGAGTATCTTCCTGAAAGATAGTTGCTCAGCCACCTTTTGGTGTTCTTGTGCAGGTTTGTGTTGAGTATTTTGTTTATGAGAGGGAAGCGTGGGATAGCATCAAATGCTTTACTAATGTCTATTGTTGCTAATAGTGTACGTTGAGCTGGTCGTCTGGAGTTGATGCCATCCATGATGTGCTGCGTGAGGTTAGTGAGTAATGTCGTGGTTGAGTGGTGAGGTCTGAATCCATGTTGAGTAGGCGATAGTGGAATGTGTGGTTGGTGATTTGTAAGATTAGTCTTTCTGTTACTACAATGTTAGTTTGTTATGTGTATGTTGGGATATTATTTTGGCTGCGACAGATAGCCGCGTGTGAGGTGTGAATGACGCTGTTAGAGTGGGTAATGCCGTTTATAGTCTTGTATAGCCTGGATGTATCTGTGGTGGTTTAATGTGTTATGAATTCCCTGAATGTTTCTGTTTGTTTTTCTTTGAGTTTGTTGTTTATTTCTGTGTTGAGCTGTTGTATCTGCTGTATAAGTTGAAGAGTGTTGGTGAGAGAACAGAGCCCTGAGGGACCCCGTTCGGAAAAAGCTTGTTTTTGGATGACTTGCCATTAAATGTGACATGTGAGTATCTTCCTGAAAGATAGTTGCTCAGCCACCTTTTGGTGTTCTTGTGCAGGTTTGTGTTGAGTATTTTGTTTATGAGAGGGAAGCGTGGGATAGCATCAAATGCTTTACTAATGTCTATTGTTGCTAATAGTGTACGTTGAGCTGGTCGTCTGGAGTTGATGCCATCCATGATGTGCTGCGTGAGGTTAGTGAGTAATGTCGTGGTTGAGTGGTGAGGTCTGAATCCATGTTGAGTAGGCGATAGTGGAATGTGTGGGTTGGTGATTTGTAAGATTAGTCTTTCTGTTACTTTGGAAGTGTGTGCATAGTAAAGTAATGGGTCTATAGGAAGCTGGTTCTGTTGGATTTTTGTTTGGTTTGAGTAGTGTAATAATTTTACCTTGTTTCCATATGTCAGGAATAATACAGTGTTTGTTTTTCTTTGAGTTTGTTGTTTATTTCTGTGTTGAGCTGTTGTATCTGCTGTATAAGTTGAAGAGTGTTGGTGAGAGAACAGAGCCCTGAGGGACCCCGTTCGGAAAAAGCTTGTTTTTGGATGACTTGCCATTAAATGTGACATGTGAGTATCTTCCTGAAAGATAGTTGCTCAGCCACCTTTTGGTGTTCTTGTGCAGGTTTGTGTTGAGTATTTTGTTTATGAGAGGGAAGCGTGGGATAGCATCAAATGCTTTACTAATGTCTATTGTTGCTAATAGTGTACGTTGAGCTGGTCGTCTGGAGTTGATGCCATCCATGATGTGCTGCGTGAGGTTAGTGAGTAATGTCGTGGTTGAGTGGTGAGGTCTGAATCCATGTTGAGTAGGCGATAGTGGAATGTGTGGGTTGGTGATTTGTAAGATTAGTCTTTCTGTTACTTTGGAAGGTTGCATAGTAAAGTAATGGGTCTATAGGAAGCTGGTTCTGTGTGGATTTTTGTTTGGTTTGAGTAGTGTAATAATTTTACCTTGTTTCCATATGTCAGGAATAAAGAGTGTTTGTTTTTCTTTGAGTTTGTGTTTATTTCTGTGTTGAGCTGTTGTATCTGCTGTATAAGTTGAAGAGTGTTGGTGAGAGAACAGAGCCCTGAGGGACCCCGTTCGGAAAAAGCTTGTTTTTGGATGACTTGCCATTAAATGTGACATGTGAGTATCTTCCTGAAAGATAGTTGCTCAGCCACCTTTTGGTGTTCTTGTGCAGGTTTGTGTTGAGTATTTTGTTTATGAGAGGGAAGCGTGGGATAGCATCAAATGCTTTACTAATGTCTATTGTTGCTAATAGTGACGTTGAGCTGGTCGTCTGGAGTTGATGCCATCCATGATGTGCTGCGTGAGGTTAGTGAGTAATGTCGTGGTTGAGTGGTGAGGTCTGAATCCATGTTGAGTAGGCGATAGTGGAATGTGTGGGTGGTGTTTGTAAGATTAGTCTTTCTGTTACAATGTTAGTTTGTTATGTGTATGTTGGAATTATTTTGGCTGCGACGATAGCCGCGTGTTGTGAATGGACGCTGTTGAGTGGGTAAGTTTATAGTATTGTATAGCCTGGATGTTATCTGTGGAGTGGTTAATGTTGTTATGAATTCCCTGAATGTCGTTTGTTTTTCTTTGAGTTTGTTGTTTATTTCTGTGTTGAGCTGTTGTATCTGCTGTATAAGTTGAAGAGTGTTGGTGAGAGAACAGAGCCCTGAGGGACCCGTTCGGAAAAAGCTTGTTTTTGGATGACTTGCCATTAAATGTGACATGTGAGTATCTTCCTGAAAGATAGTTGTCAGCCACCTTTTGGTGTTCTTGTGCAGGTTTGTGTTGAGTATTTGTTTATGAGAGGAAGCGTGGGATAGCATCAAATGCTTTACTAATGTCTATTGTGCTAATAGTGTACGTTGAGCTGGTCGTCTGGAGTTGATGCCATCCATGATGTGCTGCGTGAGGTTAGTAGAATGTCGTGGTTGAGTGGTGAGGTCTGAATCCATGTTGAGTAGGCGATAGTGGAATGTGTGGGTTGGTGATTTGTAAGATTAGTCTTTCTGTTACTTTGGAAGGTGTGCATAGTAAAGTAATGGGTCTATAGGAAGCGGTTTCTGTTGGATTTTTGTTTGGTTTGAGTAGTGTAATAATTTTACCTTGTTTCCATATGTCAGGAATAATACAGTGTTTGTTTCTTTGAGTTTGTTGTTTATTTCTGTGTTGAGCTGTTTGTATCTGCTGTATAAGTTGAAGAGTGTTGTGAGAGAACAGAGCCCTGAGGGACCCCGTTCGGAAAAAGCTTGTTTTTGGATGACTTGCCATTAAATGTGACATGTGAGTATCTTCCTGAAAGATAGTTGCTCAGCCACCTTTGGTGTTCTTGTGCAGGTTTGTGTTGAGTATTTTGTTTATGAGAGGGAAGCGTGGGATAGCATCAAATGCTTACTAATGTCTATTGTGCTAATAGTGTACGTTGAGACTGGTCGTCTGGAGTGATGCCATCCATGATGTGCTGCGTGAGGTAGTGAGTAATGTCGTGGTTGAGTGGTGAGGTGAATCCATGTGAGTAGGCGATAGTGGAATGTGTGGGTTGGTGATTTGTAAGATTAGTCTTTTCTGTTACTACAATGTTAGTTTGTATGTGTATGTTGGGATATTATTTGGCTGCGGACAGATAGCCGTGTGAGGTGTGAATGACGCTGTTAGAGTGGTAATGCCGTTTATAGTCTTGTATAGCCTGGATGTATCTGTGGAGTGGTTTAATGTTGTTATGAATTCCCTGAATGTTTCTGTGTTTTTCTTTGAGTTTGTTGTTATTTCTGTGTTGAGCTGTTGTACTGCTGTATAAGTTGAAGAGTGTTGGTGAGAGAACAGAGCCTGAGGGACCCCGTCGGAAAAAGCTTGTTTTTGGATGACTGCCATTAAATGTGACATGTGAGTATCTTCCTGAAAGAAGTTGCTCAGCCACCTTTTGGTGTTCTTGTGCAGGTTGTGTTGAGTATTTTGTTTATGAGAGGGAAGCGTGGGATAGCATCAAATGCTTTACTAATGTCTATTGTTGCTAATAGTGTACGTGAGCTGGTCGTCTGGAGTTGATGCCATCCATGATGTGCTGCGTGAGGTTAGTTGAGTAATGCGTGGTTGAGTGGTGAGTCTGAATCCATGTTGAGTAGGCGATAGTGGAATGTGTGGTTGGTGATTTGTAAGATTAGTCTTTCTGTTACTTTGGAAGGTGTGCATAGTAAGTAATGGGTCTATAGGAAGTGGTTCTGTTGGATTTTGTTTGGTTTGAGTAGTGTAATAATTTTACCTTGTTTCCATATGTCAGGAATAATACAGTGTTTGTTTTTTTCTGAGTTTGTTGTTTATTTCTGTGTTGAGCTGTTGTATCTGCTGTATAAGTTGAAGAGTGTTGTGAGAGAACAGAGCCCTGAGGGACCCCGTTCGGAAAAAGCTTGTTTTTGGATGATTGCCATTAAATGTGAAATGTGAGTATCTTCCTGAAAGATAGTTGCTCAGCCACCTTTTGGTGTTCTTGTGCAGGTTTGTGTTGAGTATTTTGTTTATGAGAGGGAAGCGTGGGATAGCATCAAATGCTTTACTAAGTCTATTGTTGCTAATAGTGTACTTTGAGCTGGTCGTCTGGAGTTGATGCCATCCATGAGTGCTGCGTGAGGTTAGTGAGTAATGTCGTGGTTGAGTGGTGAGGTCTGAATCCATGTTGAGTAGGCGATAGTGGAATGGTGGGTTGGTGATTTGTAAGATTAGTCTTTCTGTTACTACAATGTTAGTTTGTTATGTGTATGTTGGGATATTATTTTGGCTGCGACAGATAGCCGCGTGTGAGGTGTGAATGACGCTGTTAGAGTGGGTAATGCCGTTTATAGTCTTGTATAGCCTGGATGTATCTGTGGAGTGGTTTAATGTTGTTATGAATTCCCTGAATGTTTCTGTTTGTTTTTCTTTGAGTTTGTTGTTTATTTCTGTGTTGAGCTGTTGTATCTGCTGTATAAGTTGAAGAGTGTTGGTGAGAGAACAGAGCCCTGAGGGACCCCGTTCGGAAAAAGCTTGTTTTTGGATGACTTGCCATTAAATGTGACATGTGAGTATCTTCCTGAAAGATAGTTGCTCAGCCACCTTTTGGTGTTCTTGTGCAGGTTTGTGTTGAGTATTTTGTTTATGAGAGGGAAGCGTGGGATAGCATCAAATGCTTTACTAATGTCTATTGTTGCTAATAGTGTACGTTGAGCTGGTCGTCTGGAGTTGATGCCATCCATGATGTGCTGCGTGAGGTTAGTGAGTAATGTCGTGGTTGAGTGGTGAGGTCTGAATCCATGTTGAGTAGGCGATAGTGGAATGTGTGGGTTGGTGATTTGTAAGATTAGTCTTTCTGTTACTTTGGAAGGTGTGCATAGTAAAGTAATGGGTCTATAGGAAGCTGGTTCTGTTGGATTTTTGTTTGGTTTGAGTAGTGTAATAATTTTACCTTGTTTCCATATGTCAGGAATAATACAGTGTTTGTTTTTCTTTGAGTTTGTTGTTTATTTCTGTGTTGAGCTGTTGTATCTGCTGTATAAGTTGAAGAGTGTTGGTGAGAGAACAGAGCCCTGAGGGACCCCGTTCGGAAAAAGCTTGTTTTTGGATGACTTGCCATTAAATGTGACATGTGAGTATCTTCCTGAAAGATAGTTGCTCAGCCACCTTTTGGTGTTCTTGTGCAGGTTTGTGTTGAGTATTTTGTTTATGAGAGGGAAGCGTGGGATAGCATCAAATGCTTTACTAATGTCTATTGTTGCTAATAGTGTACGTTGAGCTGGTCGTCTGGAGTTGATGCCATCCATGATGTGCTGCGTGAGGTTAGTGAGTAATGTCGTGGTTGAGTGGTGAGGTCTGAATCCATGTTGAGTAGGCGATAGTGGAATGTGTGGGTTGGTGATTTGTAAGATTAGTCTTTCTGTTACTACAATGTTAGTTTGTTATGTGTATGTTGGGATATTATTTTGGCTGCGACAGATAGCCGCGTGTGAGGTGTGAATGACGCTGTTAGAGTGGGTAATGCCGTTTATAGTCTTGTATAGCCTGGATGTATCTGTGGAGTGGTTTAATGTTGTTATGAATTCCCTGAATGTTTCTGTTTGTTTTTCTTTGAGTTTGTTGTTTATTTCTGTGTTGAGCTGTTGTATCTGCTGTATAAGTTGAAGAGTGTTGGTGAGAGAACAGAGCCCTGAGGGACCCCGTTCGGAAAAAGCTTGTTTTTGGATGACTTGCCATTAAATGTGACATGTGAGTATCTTCCTGAAAGATAGTTGCTCAGCCACCTTTTGGTGTTCTTGTGCAGGTTTGTGTTGAGTATTTTGTTTATGAGAGGGAAGCGTGGGATAGCATCAAATGCTTTACTAATGTCTATTGTTGCTAATAGTGTACGTTGAGCTGGTCGTCTGGAGTTGATGCCATCCATGATGTGCTGCGTGAGGTTAGTGAGTAATGTCGTGGTTGAGTGGTGAGGTCTGAATCCATGTTGAGTAGGCGATAGTGGAATGTGTGGGTTGGTGATTTGTAAGATTAGTCTTTCTGTTACTTTGGAAGGTGTGCATAGTAAAGTAATGGGTCTATAGGAAGCTGGTTCTGTTGGATTTTTGTTTGGTTTGAGTAGTGTAATAATTTTACCTTGTTTCCATATGTCAGGAATAATACAGTGTTTGTTTTTCTTTGAGTTTGTTGTTTATTTCTGTGTTGAGCTGTTGTATCTGCTGTATAAGTTGAAGAGTGTTGGTGAGAGAACAGAGCCCTGAGGGACCCCGTTCGGAAAAAGCTTGTTTTTGGATGACTTGCCATTAAATGTGACATGTGAGTATCTTCCTGAAAGATAGTTGCTCAGCCACCTTTTGGTGTTCTTGTGCAGGTTTGTGTTGAGTATTTTGTTTATGAGAGGGAAGCGTGGGATAGCATCAAATGCTTTACTAATGTCTATTGTTGCTAATAGTGTACGTTGAGCTGGTCGTCTGGAGTTGATGCCATCCATGATGTGCTGCGTGAGGTTAGTGAGTAATGTCGTGGTTGAGTGGTGAGGTCTGAATCCATGTTGAGTAGGCGATAGTGGAATGTGTGGGTTGGTGATTTGTAAGATTAGTCTTTCTGTTACTACAATGTTAGTTTGTTATGTGTATGTTGGGATATTATTTTGGCTGCGACAGATAGCCGCGTGTGAGGTGTGAATGACGCTGTTAGAGTGGGTAATGCCGTTTATAGTCTTGTATAGCCTGGATGTATCTGTGGAGTGGTTTAATGTTGTTATGAATTCCCTGAATGTTTCTGTTTGTTTTTCTTTGAGTTTGTTGTTTATTTCTGTGTTGAGCTGTTGTATCTGCTGTATAAGTTGAAGAGTGTTGGTGAGAGAACAGAGCCCTGAGGGACCCCGTTCGGAAAAAGCTTGTTTTTATGACTTGCCATTAAATGTGACATGTGAGTATCTTCCTGAAAGATAGTTGCTCAGCCACCTTTTGGTGTTCTTGTGCAGGTTTGTGTTGAGTATTTTGTTTATGAGAGGGAAGCGTGGGATAGCATCAAATGCTTTACTAATGTCTATTGTTGCTAATAGTGTACGTTGAGCTGGTCGTCTGGAGTTGATGCCATCCATGATGTGCTGCGTGAGGTTAGTGAGTAATGTCGTGGTTGAGTGGTGAGGTCTGAATCCATGTTGAGTAGGCGATAGTGGAATGTGTGGGTTGGTGATTTGTAAGATTAGTCTTTCTGTTACTTTGGAAGGTGTGCATAGTAAAGTAATGGGTCTATAGGAAGCTGGTTCTGTTGGATTTTTGTTTGGTTTGAGTAGTGTAATAATTTTACCTTGTTTCCATATGTCAGGAATAATACAGTGTTTGTTTTTCTTTGAGTTTGTTGTTTATTTCTGTGTTGAGCTGTTGTATCTGCTGTATAAGTTGAAGAGTGTTGGTGAGAGAACAGAGCCCTGAGGGACCCCGTTCGGAAAAAGCTTGTTTTTGGATGACTTGCCATTAAATGTGACATGTGAGTATCTTCCTGAAAGATAGTTGCTCAGCCACCTTTTGGTGTTCTTGTGCAGGTTTGTGTTGAGTATTTTGTTTATGAGAGGGAAGCGTGGGATAGCATCAAATGCTTTACTAATGTCTATTGTTGCTAATAGTGTACGTTGAGCTGGTCGTCTGGAGTTGATGCCATCCATGATGTGCTGCGTGAGGTTAGTGAGTAATGTCGTGGTTGAGTGGTGAGGTCTGAATCCATGTTGAGTAGGCGATAGTGGAATGTGTGGGTTGGTGATTTGTAAGATTAGTCTTTCTGTTACTTTGGAAGGTGTGCATAGTAAAGTAATGGGTCTATAGGAAGCTGGTTCTGTTGGATTTTGTTTGGTTTGAGTAGTGTAATAATTTTACCTTGTTTCCATATGTCAGGAATAATACAGTGTTTTTGTTTTTCTTTGAGTTTGTTGTTTATTTCTGTGTTGAGCTGTTGTATCTGCTGTATAAGTTGAAGAGTGTTGGTGAGAGAACAGAGCCCTGAGGGACCCCGTTCGGAAAAAGCTTGTTTTTGGATGACTTGCCATTAAATGTGACATGTGAGTATCTTCCTGAAAGATAGTTGCTCAGCCACCTTTTGGTGTTCTTGTGCAGGTTTGTGTTGAGTATTTTGTTTATGAGAGGGAAGCGTGGGATAGCATCAAATGCTTTACTAATGTCTATTGTTGCTAATAGTGTACGTTGAGCTGGTCGTCTGGAGTTGATGCCATCCATGATGTGCTGCGTGAGGTTAGTGAGTAATGTCGTGGTTGAGTGGTGAGGTCTGAATCCATGTTGAGTAGGCGATAGTGGAATGTGTGGGTTGGTGATTTGTAAGATTAGTCTTTCTGTTACTTTGGAAGGTGTGCATAGTAAAGTAATGGGTCTATAGGAAGCTGGTTCTGTTGGATTTTTGTTTGGTTTGAGTAGTGTAATAATTTTACCTTGTTTCCATATGTCAGGAATAATACAGTGTTTGTTTTTCTTTGAGTTTGTTGTTTATTTCTGTGTTGAGCTGTTGTATCTGCTGTATAAGTTGAAGAGTGTTGGTGAGAGAACAGAGCCCTGAGGGACCCCGTTCGGAAAAAGCTTGTTTTTGGATGACTTGCCATTAAATGTGACATGTGAGTATCTTCCTGAAAGATAGTTGCTCAGCCACCTTTTGGTGTTCTTGTGCAGGTTTGTGTTGAGTATTTTGTTTATGAGAGGGAAGCGTGGGATAGCATCAAATGCTTTACTAATGTCTATTGTTGCTAATAGTGTACGTTGAGCTGGTCGTCTGGAGTTGATGCCATCCATGATGTGCTGCGTGAGGTTAGTGAGTAATGTCGTGGTTGAGTGGTGAGGTCTGAATCCATGTTGAGTAGGCGATAGTGGAATGTGTGGGTTGGTGATTTGTAAGATTAGTCTTTCTGTTACTTTGGAAGGTGTGCATAGTAAAGTAATGGGTCTATAGGAAGCTGGTTCTGTTGGATTTTTGTTTGGTTTGAGTAGTGTAATAATTTTACCTTGTTTCCATATGTCAGGAATAATACAGTGTTTGTTTTTCTTTGAGTTTGTTGTTTATTTCTGTGTTGAGCTGTTGTATCTGCTGTATAAGTTGAAGAGTGTTGGTGAGAGAACAGAGCCCTGAGGGACCCCGTTCGGAAAAAGCTTGTTTTTGGATGACTTGCCATTAAATGTGACATGTGAGTATCTTCCTGAAAGATAGTTGCTCAGCCACCTTTTGGTGTTCTTGTGCAGGTTTGTGTTGAGTATTTTGTTTATGAGAGGGAAGCGTGGGATAGCATCAAATGCTTTACTAATGTCTATTGTTGCTAATAGTGTACGTTGAGCTGGTCGTCTGGAGTTGATGCCATCCATGATGTGCTGCGTGAGGTTAGTGAGTAATGTCGTGGTTGAGTGGTGAGGTCTGAATCCATGTTGAGTAGGCGATAGTGGAATGTGTGGGTTGGTGATTTGTAAGATTAGTCTTTCTGTTACTACAATGTTAGTTTGTTATGTGTATGTTGGGATATTATTTTGGCTGCGACAGATAGCCGCGTGTGAGGTGTGAATGACGCTGTTAGAGTGGGTAATGCCGTTTATAGTCTTGTATAGCCTGGATGTATCTGTGGAGTGGTTTAATGTTGTTATGAATTCCCTGAATGTTTCTGTTTGTTTTTCTTTGAGTTTGTTGTTTATTTCTGTGTTGAGCTGTTGTATCTGCTGTATAAGTTGAAGAGTGTTGGTGAGAGAACAGAGCCCTGAGGGACCCCGTTCGGAAAAAGCTTGTTTTTGGATGACTTGCCATTAAATGTGACATGTGAGTATCTTCCTGAAAGATAGTTGCTCAGCCACCTTTTGGTGTTCTTGTGCAGGTTTGTGTTGAGTATTTTGTTTATGAGAGGGAAGCGTGGGATAGCATCAAATGCTTTACTAATGTCTATTGTTGCTAATAGTGTACGTTGAGCTGGTCGTCTGGAGTTGATGCCATCCATGATGTGCTGCGTGAGGTTAGTGAGTAATGTCGTGGTTGAGTGGTGAGGTCTGAATCCATGTTGAGTAGGCGATAGTGGAATGTGTGGGTTGGTGATTTGTAAGATTAGTCTTTCTGTTACTTTGGAAGGTGTGCATAGTAAAGTAATGGGTCTATAGGAAGCTGGTTCTGTTGGATTTTTGTTTGGTTTGAGTAGTGTAATAATTTTACCTTGTTTCCATATGTCAGGAATAATACAGTGTTTGTTTTTCTTTGAGTTTGTTGTTTATTTCTGTGTTGAGCTGTTGTATCTGCTGTATAAGTTGAAGAGTGTTGGTGAGAGAACAGAGCCCTGAGGGACCCCGTTCGGAAAAAGCTTGTTTTTGGATGACTTGCCATTAAATGTGACATGTGAGTATCTTCCTGAAAGATAGTTGCTCAGCCACCTTTTGGTGTTCTTGTGCAGGTTTGTGTTGAGTATTTTGTTTATGAGAGGGAAGCGTGGGATAGCATCAAATGCTTTACTAATGTCTATTGTTGCTAATAGTGTACGTTGAGCTGGTCGTCTGGAGTTGATGCCATCCATGATGTGCTGCGTGAGGTTAGTGAGTAATGTCGTGGTTGAGTGGTGAGGTCTGAATCCATGTTGAGTAGGCGATAGTGGAATGTGTGGGTTGGTGATTTGTAAGATTAGTCTTTCTGTTACTACAATGTTAGTTTGTTATGTGTATGTTGGGATATTATTTTGGCTGCGACAGATAGCCGCGTGTGAGGTGTGAATGACGCTGTTAGAGTGGGTAATGCCGTTTATAGTCTTGTATAGCCTGGATGTATCTGTGGAGTGGTTTAATGTTGTTATGAATTCCCTGAATGTTTCTGTTTGTTTTTCTTTGAGTTTGTTGTTTATTTCTGTGTTGAGCTGTTGTATCTGCTGTATAAGTTGAAGAGTGTTGGTGAGAGAACAGAGCCCTGAGGGACCCCGTTCGGAAAAAGCTTGTTTTTGGATGACTTGCCATTAAATGTGACATGTGAGTATCTTCCTGAAAGATAGTTGCTCAGCCACCTTTTGGTGTTCTTGTGCAGGTTTGTGTTGAGTATTTTGTTTATGAGAGGGAAGCGTGGGATAGCATCAAATGCTTTACTAATGTCTATTGTTGCTAATAGTGTACGTTGAGCTGGTCGTCTGGAGTTGATGCCATCCATGATGTGCTGCGTGAGGTTAGTGAGTAATGTCGTGGTTGAGTGGTGAGGTCTGAATCCATGTTGAGTAGGCGATAGTGGAATGTGTGGGTTGGTGATTTGTAAGATTAGTCTTTCTGTTACTTTGGAAGGTGTGCATAGTAAAGTAATGGGTCTATAGGAAGCTGGTTCTGTTGGATTTTTGTTTGGTTTGAGTAGTGTAATAATTTTACCTTGTTTCCATATGTCAGGAATAATACAGTGTTTGTTTTTCTTTGAGTTTGTTGTTTATTTCTGTGTTGAGCTGTTGTATCTGCTGTATAAGTTGAAGAGTGTTGGTGAGAGAACAGAGCCCTGAGGGACCCCGTTCGGAAAAAGCTTGTTTTTGGATGACTTGCCATTAAATGTGACATGTGAGTATCTTCCTGAAAGATAGTTGCTCAGCCACCTTTTGGTGTTCTTGTGCAGGTTTGTGTTGAGTATTTTGTTTATGAGAGGGAAGCGTGGGATAGCATCAAATGCTTTACTAATGTCTATTGTTGCTAATAGTGTACGTTGAGCTGGTCGTCTGGAGTTGATGCCATCCATGATGTGCTGCGTGAGGTTAGTGAGTAATGTCGTGGTTGAGTGGTGAGGTCTGAATCCATGTTGAGTAGGCGATAGTGGAATGTGTGGGTTGGTGATTTGTAAGATTAGTCTTTCTGTTACTTTGGAAGGTGTGCATAGTAAAGTAATGGGTCTATAGGAAGCTGGTTCTGTTGGATTTTTGTTTGGTTTGAGTAGTGTAATAATTTTACCTTGTTTCCATATGTCAGGAATAATACAGTGTTTGTTTTTCTTTGAGTTTGTTGTTTATTTCTGTGTTGAGCTGTTGTATCTGCTGTATAAGTTGAAGAGTGTTGGTGAGAGAACAGAGCCCTGAGGGACCCCGTTCGGAAAAAGCTTGTTTTTGGATGACTTGCCATTAAATGTGACATGTGAGTATCTTCCTGAAAGATAGTTGCTCAGCCACCTTTTGGTGTTCTTGTGCAGGTTTGTGTTGAGTATTTTGTTTATGAGAGGGAAGCGTGGGATAGCATCAAATGCTTTACTAATGTCTATTGTTGCTAATAGTGTACGTTGAGCTGGTCGTCTGGAGTTGATGCCATCCATGATGTGCTGCGTGAGGTTAGTGAGTAATGTCGTGGTTGAGTGGTGAGGTCTGAATCCATGTTGAGTAGGCGATAGTGGAATGTGTGGGTTGGTGATTTGTAAGATTAGTCTTTCTGTTACTACAATGTTAGTTTGTTATGTGTATGTTGGGATATTATTTGGCTGCGACAGATAGCCGCGTGTGAGGTGTGTGACGCTGTTAGAGTGGGTAATGCCGTTTATAGTCTTGTATAGCCTGGATGTATCTGTGGAGTGGTTTAATGTTGTTATGAATTCCCTGAATGTTTGTTTGTTTTTCTTTGAGTTTGTTGTTTATTTCTGTGTTGAGCTGTTGTATCTGCTGTATAAGTTGAAGAGTGTTGGTGAGAGAACAGAGCCCTGAGGGACCCCGTTCGGAAAAAGCTTGTTTTTGGATGACTTGCCATTAAATGTGACATGTGAGTATCTTCCTGAAAGATAGTTGCTCAGCCACCTTTTGGTGTTCTTGTGCAGGTTTGTGTTGAGTATTTTGTTTATGAGAGGGAAGCGTGGGATAGCATCAAATGCTTTACTAATGTCTATTGTTGCTAATAGTGTACGTTGAGCTGGTCGTCTGGAGTTGATGCCATCCATGATGTGCTGCGTGAGGTTAGTGAGTAATGTCGTGGTTGAGTGGTGAGGTCTGAATCCATGTTGAGTAGGCGATAGTGGAATGTGTGGGTTGGTGATTTGTAAGATTAGTCTTTCTGTTACTTTGGAAGGTGTGCATAGTAAAGTAATGGGTCTATAGGAAGCTGGTTCTGTTGGATTTTTGTTTGGTTTGAGTAGTGTAATAATTTTACCTTGTTTCCATATGTCAGGAATAATACAGTGTTTGTTTTTCTTTGAGTTTGTTGTTTATTTCTGTGTTGAGCTGTTGTATCTGCTGTATAAGTTGAAGAGTGTTGGTGAGAGAACAGAGCCCTGAGGGACCCCGTTCGGAAAAAGCTTGTTTTTGGATGACTTGCCATTAAATGTGACATGTGAGTATCTTCCTGAAAGATAGTTGCTCAGCCACCTTTTGGTGTTCTTGTGCAGGTTTGTGTTGAGTATTTTGTTTATGAGAGGGAAGCGTGGGATAGCATCAAATGCTTTACTAATGTCTATTGTTGCTAATAGTGTACGTTGAGCTGGTCGTCTGGAGTTGATGCCATCCATGATGTGCTGCGTGAGGTTAGTGAGTAATGTCGTGGTTGAGTGGTGAGGTCTGAATCCATGTTGAGTAGGCGATAGTGGAATGTGTGGGTTGGTGATTTGTAAGATTAGTCTTTCTGTTACTACAATGTTAGTTTGTTATGTGTATGTTGGGATATTATTTTGGCTGCGACAGATAGCCGCGTGTGAGGTGTGAATGACGCTGTTAGAGTGGGTAATGCCGTTTATAGTCTTGTATAGCCTGGATGTATCTGTGGAGTGGTTTAATGTTGTTATGAATTCCCTGAATGTTTCTGTTTGTTTTTCTTTGAGTTTGTTGTTTATTTCTGTGTTGAGCTGTTGTATCTGCTGTATAAGTTGAAGAGTGTTGGTGAGAGAACAGAGCCCTGAGGACCCCGTTCGGAAAAAGCTTGTTTTTGGATGACTTGCCATTAAATGTGACATGTGAGTATCTTCCTGAAAGATAGTTGCTCAGCCACCTTTTGGTGTTCTTGTGCAGGTTTGTGTTGAGTATTTTGTTTATGAGAGGGAAGCGTGGGATAGCATCAAATGCTTTACTAATGTCTATTGTTGCTAATAGTGTACGTTGAGCTGGTCGTCTGGAGTTGATGCCATCCATGATGTGCTGCGTGAGGTTAGTGAGTAATGTCGTGGTTGAGTGGTGAGGTCTGAATCCATGTTGAGTAGGCGATAGTGGAATGTGTGGGTTGGTGATTTGTAAGATTAGTCTTTCTGTTACTTTGGAAGGTGTGCATAGTAAAGTAATGGGTCTATAGGAAGCTGGTTCTGTTGGATTTTTGTTTGGTTTGAGTAGTGTAATAATTTTACCTTGTTTCCATATGTCAGGAATAATACAGTGTTTGTTTTTCTTTGAGTTTGTTGTTTATTTCTGTGTTGAGCTGTTGTATCTGCTGTATAAGTTGAAGAGTGTTGGTGAGAGAACAGAGCCCTGAGGGACCCCGTTCGGAAAAAGCTTGTTTTTGGATGACTTGCCATTAAATGTGACATGTGAGTATCTTCCTGAAAGATAGTTGCTCAGCCACCTTTTGGTGTTCTTGTGCAGGTTTGTGTTGAGTATTTTGTTTATGAGAGGGAAGCGTGGGATAGCATCAAATGCTTTACTAATGTCTATTGTTGCTAATAGTGTACGTTGAGCTGGTCGTCTGGAGTTGATGCCATCCATGATGTGCTGCGTGAGGTTAGTGAGTAATGTCGTGGTTGAGTGGTGAGGTCTGAATCCATGTTGAGTAGGCGATAGTGGAATGTGTGGGTTGGTGATTTGTAAGATTAGTCTTTCTGTTACTACAATGTTAGTTTGTTATGTGTATGTTGGGATATTATTTTGGCTGCGACAGATAGCCGCGTGTGAGGTGTGAATGACGCTGTTAGAGTGGGTAATGCCGTTTATAGTCTTGTATAGCCTGGATGTATCTGTGGAGTGGTTTAATGTTGTTATGAATTCCCTGAATGTTTCTGTTTGTTTTCTTTGAGTTTGTTGTTTATTTCTGTGTTGAGCTGTTGTATCTGCTGTATAAGTTGAAGAGTGTTGGTGAGAGAACAGAGCCCTGAGGGACCCCGTTCGGAAAAAGCTTGTTTTTGGATGACTTGCCATTAAATGTGACATGTGAGTATCTTCCTGAAAGATAGTTGCTCAGCCACCTTTTGGTGTTCTTGTGCAGGTTTGTGTTGAGTATTTTGTTTATGAGAGGGAAGCGTGGGATAGCATCAAATGCTTTACTAATGTCTATTGTTGCTAATAGTGTACGTTGAGCTGGTCGTCTGGAGTTGATGCCATCCATGATGTGCTGCGTGAGGTTAGTGAGTAATGTCGTGGTTGAGTGGTGAGGTCTGAATCCATGTTGAGTAGGCGATAGTGGAATGTGTGGGTTGGTGATTTGTAAGATTAGTCTTTCTGTTACTTTGGAAGGTGTGCATAGTAAAGTAATGGGTCTATAGGAAGCTGGTTCTGTTGGATTTTTGTTTGGTTTGAGTAGTGTAATAATTTTACCTTGTTTCCATATGTCAGGAATAATACAGTGTTTGTTTTTCTTTGAGTTTGTTGTTTATTTCTGTGTTGAGCTGTTGTATCTGCTGTATAAGTTGAAGAGTGTTGGTGAGAGAACAGAGCCCTGAGGGACCCCGTTCGGAAAAAGCTTGTTTTTGGATGACTTGCCATTAAATGTGACATGTGAGTATCTTCCTGAAAGATAGTTGCTCAGCCACCTTTTGGTGTTCTTGTGCAGGTTTGTGTTGAGTATTTTGTTTATGAGAGGGAAGCGTGGATAGCATCAAATGCTTTACTAATGTCTATTGTTGCTAATAGTGTACGTTGAGCTGGTCGTCTGGAGTTGATGCCATCCATGATGTGCTGCGTGAGGTTAGTGAGTAATGTCGTGGTTGAGTGGTGAGGTCTGAATCCATGTTGAGTAGGCGATAGTGGAATGTGTGGGTTGGTGATTTGTAAGATTAGTCTTTCTGTTACTACAATGTTAGTTTGTTATGTGTATGTTGGGATATTATTTTGGCTGCGACAGATAGCCGCGTGTGAGGTGTGAATGACGCTGTTAGAGTGGGTAATGCCGTTTATAGTCTTGTATAGCCTGGATGTATCTGTGGAGTGGTTTAATGTTGTTATGAATTCCCTGAATGTTTGTTTGTTTTTCTTTGAGTTTGTTGTTTATTTCTGTGTTGAGCTGTTGTATCTGCTGTATAAGTTGAAGAGTGTTGGTGAGAGAACAGAGCCCTGAGGGACCCCGTTCGGAAAAAGCTTGTTTTTGGATGACTTGCCATTAAATGTGACATGTGAGTATCTTCCTGAAAGATAGTTGCTCAGCCACCTTTTGGTGTTCTTGTGCAGGTTTGTGTTGAGTATTTTGTTTATGAGAGGGAAGCGTGGGATAGCATCAAATGCTTTACTAATGTCTATTGTTGCTAATAGTGTACGTTGAGCTGGTCGTCTGGAGTTGATGCCATCCATGATGTGCTGCGTGAGGTTAGTGAGTAATGTCGTGGTTGAGTGGTGAGGTCTGAATCCATGTTGAGTAGGCGATAGTGGAATGTGTGGGTTGGTGATTTGTAAGATTAGTCTTTCTGTTACTTTGGAAGGTGTGCATAGTAAAGTAATGGGTCTATAGGAAGCTGGTTCTGTTGGATTTTTGTTTGGTTTGAGTAGTGTAATAATTTTACCTTGTTTCCATATGTCAGGAATAATACAGTGTTTGTTTTTCTTTGAGTTTGTTGTTTATTTCTGTGTTGAGCTGTTGTATCTGCTGTATAAGTTGAAGAGTGTTGGTGAGAGAACAGAGCCCTGAGGGACCCCGTTCGGAAAAAGCTTGTTTTTGGATGACTTGCCATTAAATGTGACATGTGAGTATCTTCCTGAAAGATAGTTGCTCAGCCACCTTTTGGTGTTCTTGTGCAGGTTTGTGTTGAGTATTTTGTTTATGAGAGGGAAGCGTGGGATAGCATCAAATGCTTTACTAATGTCTATTGTTGCTAATAGTGTACGTTGAGCTGGTCGTCTGGAGTTGATGCCATCCATGATGTGCTGCGTGAGGTTAGTGAGTAATGTCGTGGTTGAGTGGTGAGGTCTGAATCCATGTTGAGTAGGCGATAGTGGAATGTGTGGGTTGGTGATTTGTAAGATTAGTCTTTCTGTTACTTTGGAAGGTGTGCATAGTAAAGTAATGGGTCTATAGGAAGCTGGTTCTGTTGGATTTTTGTTTGGTTTGAGTAGTGTAATAATTTTACCTTGTTTCCATATGTCAGGAATAATACAGTGTTTGTTTTTCTTTGAGTTTGTTGTTTATTTCTGTGTTGAGCTGTTGTATCTGCTGTATAAGTTGAAGAGTGTTGGTGAGAGAACAGAGCCCTGAGGGACCCCGTTCGGAAAAAGCTTGTTTTTGGATGACTTGCCATTAAATGTGACATGTGAGTATCTTCCTGAAAGATAGTTGCTCAGCCACCTTTTGGTGTTCTTGTGCAGGTTTGTGTTGAGTATTTTGTTTATGAGAGGGAAGCGTGGGATAGCATCAAATGCTTTACTAATGTCTATTGTTGCTAATAGTGTACGTTGAGCTGGTCGTCTGGAGTTGATGCCATCCATGATGTGCTGCGTGAGGTTAGTGAGTAATGTCGTGGTTGAGTGGTGAGGTCTGAATCCATGTTGAGTAGGCGATAGTGGAATGTGTGGGTTGGTGATTTGTAAGATTAGTCTTTCTGTTACTACAATGTTAGTTTGTTATGTGTATGTTGGGATATTATTTTGGCTGCGACAGATAGCCGCGTGTGAGGTGTGAATGACGCTGTTAGAGTGGGTAATGCCGTTTATAGTCTTATATAGCCTGGATGTATCTGTGGAGTGGTTTAATGTTGTTATGAATTCCCTGAATGTTTCTGTTTTTTCTTTGAGTTTGTTGTTTATTTCTGTGTTGAGCTGTTGTATCTGCTGTATAAGTTGAAGAGTGTTGGTGAGAGAACAGAGCCCTGAGGGACCCCGTTCGGAAAAAGCTTGTTTTTGGATGACTTGCCATTAAATGTGACATGTGAGTATCTTCCTGAAAGATAGTTGCTCAGCCACCTTTTGGTGTTCTTGTGCAGGTTTGTGTTGAGTATTTTGTTTATGAGAGGGAAGCGTGGGATAGCATCAAATGCTTTACTAATGTCTATTGTTGCTAATAGTGTACGTTGAGCTGGTCGTCTGGAGTTGATGCCATCCATGATGTGCTGCGTGAGGTTAGTGAGTAATGTCGTGGTTGAGTGGTGAGGTCTGAATCCATGTTGAGTAGGCGATAGTGGAATGTGTGGGTTGGTGATTTGTAAGATTAGTCTTTCTGTTACTTTGGAAGGTGTGCATAGTAAAGTAATGGGTCTATAGGAAGCTGGTTCTGTTGGATTTTTGTTTGGTTTGAGTAGTGTAATAATTTTACCTTGTTTCCATATGTCAGGAATAATACAGTGTTTGTTTTTCTTTGAGTTTGTTGTTTATTTCTGTGTTGAGCTGTTGTATCTGCTGTATAAGTTGAAGAGTGTTGGTGAGAGAACAGAGCCCTGAGGGACCCCGTTCGGAAAAAGCTTGTTTTTGGATGACTTGCCATTAAATGTGACATGTGAGTATCTTCCTGAAAGATAGTTGCTCAGCCACCTTTTGGTGTTCTTGTGCAGGTTTGTGTTGAGTATTTTGTTTATGAGAGGGAAGCGTGGGATAGCATCAAATGCTTTACTAATGTCTATTGTTGCTAATAGTGTACGTTGAGCTGGTCGTCTGGAGTTGATGCCATCCATGATGTGCTGCGTGAGGTTAGTGAGTAATGTCGTGGTTGAGTGGTGAGGTCTGAATCCATGTTGAGTAGGCGATAGTGGAATGTGTGGGTTGGTGATTTGTAAGATTAGTCTTTCTGTTACTACAATGTTAGTTTGTTATGTGTATGTTGGGATATTATTTTGGCTGCGACAGATAGCCGCGTGTGAGGTGTGAATGACGCTGTTAGAGTGGGTAATGCCGTTTATAGTCTTGTATAGCCTGGATGTATCTGTGGGGTGGTTTAATGTTGTTATGAATTCCCTGAATGTTTCTGTTTGTTTTTCTTTGAGTTTGTTGTTTATTTCTGTGTTGAGCTGTTGTATCTGCTGTATAAGTTGAAGAGTGTTGGTGAGAGAACAGAGCCCTGAGGGACCCCGTTCGGAAAAAGCTTGTTTTTGGATGACTTGCCATTAAATGTGACATGTGAGTATCTTCCTGAAAGATAGTTGCTCAGCCACCTTTTGGTGTTCTTGTGCAGGTTTGTGTTGAGTATTTTGTTTATGAGAGGGAAGCGTGGGATAGCATCAAATGCTTTACTAATGTCTATTGTTGCTAATAGTGTACGTTGAGCTGGTCGTCTGGAGTTGATGCCATCCATGATGTGCTGCGTGAGGTTAGTGAGTAATGTCGTGGTTGAGTGGTGAGGTCTGAATCCATGTTGAGTAGGCGATAGTGGAATGTGTGGGTTGGTGATTTGTAAGATTAGTCTTTCTGTTACTTTGGAAGGTGTGCATAGTAAAGTAATGGGTCTATAGGAAGCTGGTTCTGTTGGATTTTTGTTTGGTTTGAGTAGTGTAATAATTTTACCTTGTTTCCATATGTCAGGAATAATACAGTGTTTGTTTTTCTTTGAGTTTGTTGTTTATTTCTGTGTTGAGCTGTTGTATCTGCTGTATAAGTTGAAGAGTGTTGGTGAGAGAACAGAGCCCTGAGGGACCCCGTTCGGAAAAAGCTTGTTTTTGGATGACTTGCCATTAAATGTGACATGTGAGTATCTTCCTGAAAGATAGTTGCTCAGCCACCTTTTGGTGTTCTTGTGCAGGTTTGTGTTGAGTATTTTGTTTATGAGAGGGAAGCGTGGGATAGCATCAAATGCTTTACTAATGTCTATTGTTGCTAATAGTGTACGTTGAGCTGGTCGTCTGGAGTTGATGCCATCCATGATGTGCTGCGTGAGGTTAGTGAGTAATGTCGTGGTTGAGTGGTGAGGTCTGAATCCATGTTGAGTAGGCGATAGTGGAATGTGTGGGTTGGTGATTTGTAAGATTAGTCTTTCTGTTACTACAATGTTAGTTTGTTATGTGTATGTTGGGATATTATTTTGGCTGCGACAGATAGCCGCGTGTGAGGTGTGAATGACGCTGTTAGAGTGGGTAATGCCGTTTATAGTCTTGTATAGCCTGGATGTATCTGTGGAGTGGTTTAATGTTGTTATGAATTCCCTGAATGTTTCTGTTTGTTTTTCTTTGAGTTTGTTGTTTATTTCTGTGTTGAGCTGTTGTATCTGCTGTATAAGTTGAAGAGTGTTGGTGAGAGAACAGAGCCCTGAGGGACCCCGTTCGGAAAAAGCTTGTTTTTGGATGACTTGCCATTAAATGTGACATGTGAGTATCTTCCTGAAAGATAGTTGCTCAGCCACCTTTTGGTGTTCTTGTGCAGGTTTGTGTTGAGTATTTTGTTTATGAGAGGGAAGCGTGGGATAGCATCAAATGCTTTACTAATGTCTATTGTTGCTAATAGTGTACGTTGAGCTGGTCGTCTGGAGTTGATGCCATCCATGATGTGCTGCGTGAGGTTAGTGAGTAATGTCGTGGTTGAGTGGTGAGGTCTGAATCCATGTTGAGTAGGCGATAGTGGAATGTGTGGGTTGGTGATTTGTAAGATTAGTCTTTCTGTTACTTTGGAAGGTGTGCATAGTAAAGTAATGGGTCTATAGGAAGCTGGTTCTGTTGGATTTTTGTTTGGTTTGAGTAGTGTAATAATTTTACCTTGTTTCCATATGTCAGGAATAATACAGTGTTTGTTTTTCTTTGAGTTTGTTGTTTATTTCTGTGTTGAGCTGTTGTATCTGCTGTATAAGTTGAAGAGTGTTGGTGAGAGAACAGAGCCCTGAGGGACCCCGTTCGGAAAAAGCTTGTTTTTGGATGACTTGCCATTAAATGTGACATGTGAGTATCTTCCTGAAAGATAGTTGCTCAGCCACCTTTTGGTGTTCTTGTGCAGGTTTGTGTTGAGTATTTTGTTTATGAGAGGGAAGCGTGGGATAGCATCAAATGCTTTACTAATGTCTATTGTTGCTAATAGTGTACGTTGAGCTGGTCGTCTGGAGTTGATGCCATCCATGATGTGCTGCGTGAGGTTAGTGAGTAATGTCGTGGTTGAGTGGTGAGGTCTGAATCCATGTTGAGTAGGCGATAGTGGAATGTGTGGGTTGGTGATTTGTAAGATTAGTCTTTCTGTTACTTTGGAAGGTGTGCATAGTAAAGTAATGGGTCTATAGGAAGCTGGTTCTGTTGGATTTTTGTTTGGTTTGAGTAGTGTAATAATTTTACCTTGTTTCCATATGTCAGGAATAATACAGTGTTTGTTTTTCTTTGAGTTTGTTGTTTATTTCTGTGTTGAGCTGTTGTATCTGCTGTATAAGTTGAAGAGTGTTGGTGAGAGAACAGAGCCCTGAGGGACCCCGTTCGGAAAAAGCTTGTTTTTGGATGACTTGCCATTAAATGTGACATGTGAGTATCTTCCTGAAAGATAGTTGCTCAGCCACCTTTTGGTGTTCTTGTGCAGGTTTGTGTTGAGTATTTTGTTTATGAGAGGGAAGCGTGGGATAGCATCAAATGCTTTACTAATGTCTATTGTTGCTAATAGTGTACGTTGAGCTGGTCGTCTGGAGTTGATGCCATCCATGATGTGCTGCGTGAGGTTAGTGAGTAATGTCGTGGTTGAGTGGTGAGGTCTGAATCCATGTTGAGTAGGCGATAGTGGAATGTGTGGGTTGGTGATTTGTAAGATTAGTCTTTCTGTTACTTTGGAAGGTGTGCATAGTAAAGTAATGGGTCTATAGGAAGCTGGTTCTGTTGGATTTTTTTTGGTTTGAGTAGTGTAATAATTTTACCTTGTTTCCATATGTCAGGAATAATACAGTGTTTGTTTTTCTTTGAGTTTGTTGTTTATTTCTGTGTTGAGCTGTTGTATCTGCTGTATAAGTTGAAGAGTGTTGGTGAGAGAACAGAGCCCTGAGGGACCCCGTTCGGAAAAAGCTTGTTTTTGGATGACTTGCCATTAAATGTGACATGTGAGTATCTTCCTGAAAGATAGTTGCTCAGCCACCTTTTGGTGTTCTTGTGCAGGTTTGTGTTGAGTATTTTGTTTATGAGAGGGAAGCGTGGGATAGCATCAAATGCTTTACTAATGTCTATTGTTGCTAATAGTGTACGTTGAGCTGGTCGTCTGGAGTTGATGCCATCCATGATGTGCTGCGTGAGGTTAGTGAGTAATGTCGTGGTTGAGTGGTGAGGTCTGAATCCATGTTGAGTAGGCGATAGTGGAATGTGTGGGTTGGTGATTTGTAAGATTAGTCTTTCTGTTACTACAATGTTAGTTTGTTATGTGTATGTTGGGATATTATTTTGGCTGCGACAGATAGCCGCGTGTGAGGTGTGAATGACGCTGTTAGAGTGGGTAATGCCGTTTATAGTCTTGTATAGCCTGGATGTATCTGTGGAGTGGTTTAATGTTGTTATGAATTCCCTGAATGTTTCTGTTTGTTTTTCTTTGAGTTTGTTGTTTATTTCTGTGTTGAGCTGTTGTATCTGCTGTATAAGTTGAAGAGTGTTGGTGAGAGAACAGAGCCCTGAGGGACCCCGTTCGGAAAAAGCTTGTTTTTGGATGACTTGCCATTAAATGTGACATGTGAGTATCTTCCTGAAAGATAGTTGCTCAGCCACCTTTTGGTGTTCTTGTGCAGGTTTGTGTTGAGTATTTTGTTTATGAGAGGGAAGCGTGGGATAGCATCAAATGCTTTACTAATGTCTATTGTTGCTAATAGTGTACGTTGAGCTGGTCGTCTGGAGTTGATGCCATCCATGATGTGCTGCGTGAGGTTAGTGAGTAATGTCGTGGTTGAGTGGTGAGGTCTGAATCCATGTTGAGTAGGCGATAGTGGAATGTGTGGGTTGGTGATTTGTAAGATTAGTCTTTCTGTTACTTTGGAAGGTGTGCATAGTAAAGTAATGGGTCTATAGGAAGCTGGTTCTGTTGGATTTTTGTTTGGTTTGAGTAGTGTAATAATTTTACCTTGTTTCCATATGTCAGGAATAATACAGTGTTTGTTTTTCTTTGAGTTTGTTGTTTATTTCTGTGTTGAGCTGTTGTATCTGCTGTATAAGTTGAAGAGTGTTGGTGAGAGAACAGAGCCCTGAGGGACCCCGTTCGGAAAAAGCTTGTTTTTGGATGACTTGCCATTAAATGTGACATGTGAGTATCTTCCTGAAAGATAGTTGCTCAGCCACCTTTTGGTGTTCTTGTGCAGGTTTGTGTTGAGTATTTTGTTTATGAGAGGGAAGCGTGGGATAGCATCAAATGCTTTACTAATGTCTATTGTTGCTAATAGTGTACGTTGAGCTGGTCGTCTGGAGTTGATGCCATCCATGATGTGCTGCGTGAGGTTAGTGAGTAATGTCGTGGTTGAGTGGTGAGGTCTGAATCCATGTTGAGTAGGCGATAGTGGAATGTGTGGGTTGGTGATTTGTAAGATTAGTCTTTCTGTTACTACAATGTTAGTTTGTTATGTGTATGTTGGGATATTATTTTGGCTGCGACAGATAGCCGCGTGTGAGGTGTGAATGACGCTGTTAGAGTGGGTAATGCCGTTTATAGTCTTGTATAGCCTGGATGTATCTGTGGAGTGGTTTAATGTTGTTATGAATTCCCTGAATGTTTCTGTTTGTTTTTCTTTGAGTTTGTTGTTTATTTCTGTGTTGAGCTGTTGTATCTGCTGTATAAGTTGAAGAGTGTTGGTGAGAGAACAGAGCCCTGAGGGACCCCGTTCGGAAAAAGCTTGTTTTTGGATGACTTGCCATTAAATGTGACATGTGAGTATCTTCCTGAAAGATAGTTGCTCAGCCACCTTTTGGTGTTCTTGTGCAGGTTTGTGTTGAGTATTTTGTTTATGAGAGGGAAGCGTGGGATAGCATCAAATGCTTTACTAATGTCTATTGTTGCTAATAGTGTACGTTGAGCTGGTCGTCTGGAGTTGATGCCATCCATGATGTGCTGCGTGAGGTTAGTGAGTAATGTCGTGGTTGAGTGGTGAGGTCTGAATCCATGTTGAGTAGGCGATAGTGGAATGTGTGGGTTGGTGATTTGTAAGATTAGTCTTTCTGTTACTTTGGAAGGTGTGCATAGTAAAGTAATGGGTCTATAGGAAGCTGGTTCTGTTGGATTTTTGTTTGGTTTGAGTAGTGTAATAATTTTACCTTGTTTCCATATGTCAGGAATAATACAGTGTTTGTTTTTTTGAGTTTGTTGTTTATTTCTGTGTTGAGCTGTTGTATCTGCTGTATAAGTTGAAGAGTGTTGGTGAGAGAACAGAGCCCTGAGGGACCCCGTTCGGAAAAAGCTTGTTTTTGGATGACTTGCCATTAAATGTGACATGTGAGTATCTTCCTGAAAGATAGTTGCTCAGCCACCTTTTGGTGTTCTTGTGCAGGTTTGTGTTGAGTATTTTGTTTATGAGAGGGAAGCGTGGGATAGCATCAAATGCTTTACTAATGTCTATTGTTGCTAATAGTGTACGTTGAGCTGGTCGTCTGGAGTTGATGCCATCCATGATGTGCTGCGTGAGGTTAGTGAGTAATGTCGTGGTTGAGTGGTGAGGTCTGAATCCATGTTGAGTAGGCGATAGTGGAATGTGTGGGTTGGTGATTTGTAAGATTAGTCTTTCTGTTACTTTGGAAGGTGTGCATAGTAAAGTAATGGGTCTATAGGAAGCTGGTTCTGTTGGATTTTTGTTTGGTTTGAGTAGTGTAATAATTTTACCTTGTTTCCATATGTCAGGAATAATACAGTGTTTGTTTTTCTTTGAGTTTGTTGTTTATTTCTGTGTTGAGCTGTTGTATCTGCTGTATAAGTTGAAGAGTGTTGGTGAGAGAACAGAGCCCTGAGGGACCCCGTTCGGAAAAAGCTTGTTTTTGGATGACTTGCCATTAAATGTGACATGTGAGTATCTTCCTGAAAGATAGTTGCTCAGCCACCTTTTGGTGTTCTTGTGCAGGTTTGTGTTGAGTATTTTGTTTATGAGAGGGAAGCGTGGGATAGCATCAAATGCTTTACTAATGTCTATTGTTGCTAATAGTGTACGTTGAGCTGGTCGTCTGGAGTTGATGCCATCCATGATGTGCTGCGTGAGGTTAGTGAGTAATGTCGTGGTTGAGTGGTGAGGTCTGAATCCATGTTGAGTAGGCGATAGTGGAATGTGTGGGTTGGTGATTTGTAAGATTAGTCTTTCTGTTACTACAATGTTAGTTTGTTATGTGTATGTTGGGATATTATTTTGGCTGCGACAGATAGCCGCGTGTGAGGTGTGAATGACGCTGTTAGAGTGGGTAATGCCGTTTATAGTCTTGTATAGCCTGGATGTATCTGTGGAGTGGTTTAATGTTGTTATGAATTCCCTGAATGTTTCTGTTTGTTTTTCTTTGAGTTTGTTGTTTATTTCTGTGTTGAGCTGTTGTATCTGCTGTATAAGTTGAAGAGTGTTGGTGAGAGAACAGAGCCCTGAGGGACCCCGTTCGGAAAAAGCTTGTTTTTGGATGACTTGCCATTAAATGTGACATGTGAGTATCTTCCTGAAAGATAGTTGCTCAGCCACCTTTTGGTGTTCTTGTGCAGGTTTGTGTTGAGTATTTTGTTTATGAGAGGGAAGCGTGGGATAGCATCAAATGCTTTACTAATGTCTATTGTTGCTAATAGTGTACGTTGAGCTGGTCGTCTGGAGTTGATGCCATCCATGATGTGCTGCGTGAGGTTAGTGAGTAATGTCGTGGTTGAGTGGTGAGGTCTGAATCCATGTTGAGTAGGCGATAGTGGAATGTGTGGGTTGGTGATTTGTAAGATTAGTCTTTCTGTTACTTTGGAAGGTGTGCATAGTAAAGTAATGGGTCTATAGGAAGCTGGTTCTGTTGGATTTTTGTTTGGTTTGAGTAGTGTAATAATTTTACCTTGTTTCCATATGTCAGGAATAATACAGTGTTTGTTTTTCTTTGAGTTTGTTGTTTATTTCTGTGTTGAGCTGTTGTATCTGCTGTATAAGTTGAAGAGTGTTGGTGAGAGAACAGAGCCCTGAGGGACCCCGTTCGGAAAAAGCTTGTTTTTGGATGACTTGCCATTAAATGTGACATGTGAGTATCTTCCTGAAAGATAGTTGCTCAGCCACCTTTTGGTGTTCTTGTGCAGGTTTGTGTTGAGTATTTTGTTTATGAGAGGGAAGCGTGGGATAGCATCAAATGCTTTACTAATGTCTATTGTTGCTAATAGTGTACGTTGAGCTGGTCGTCTGGAGTTGATGCCATCCATGATGTGCTGCGTGAGGTTAGTGAGTAATGTCGTGGTTGAGTGGTGAGGTCTGAATCCATGTTGAGTAGGCGATAGTGGAATGTGTGGGTTGGTGATTTGTAAGATTAGTCTTTCTGTTACTACAATGTTAGTTTGTTATGTGTATGTTGGGATATTATTTTGGCTGCGACAGATAGCCGCGTGTGAGGTGTGAATGACGCTGTTAGAGTGGGTAATGCCGTTTATAGTCTTGTATAGCCTGGATGTATCTGTGGAGTGGTTTAATGTTGTTATGAATTCCCTGAATGTTTCTGTTTGTTTTTCTTTGAGTTTGTTGTTTATTTCTGTGTTGAGCTGTTGTATCTGCTGTATAAGTTGAAGAGTGTTGGTGAGAGAACAGAGCCCTGAGGACCCCGTTCGGAAAAAGCTTGTTTTTGGATGACTTGCCATTAAATGTGACATGTGAGTATCTTCCTGAAAGATAGTTGCTCAGCCACCTTTTGGTGTTCTTGTGCAGGTTTGTGTTGAGTATTTTGTTTATGAGAGGGAAGCGTGGGATAGCATCAAATGCTTTACTAATGTCTATTGTTGCTAATAGTGTACGTTGAGCTGGTCGTCTGGAGTTGATGCCATCCATGATGTGCTGCGTGAGGTTAGTGAGTAATGTCGTGGTTGAGTGGTGAGGTCTGAATCCATGTTGAGTAGGCGATAGTGGAATGTGTGGGTTGGTGATTTGTAAGATTAGTCTTTCTGTTACTTTGGAAGGTGTGCATAGTAAAGTAATGGGTCTATAGGAAGCTGGTTCTGTTGGATTTTTGTTTGGTTTGAGTAGTGTAATAATTTTACCTTGTTTCCATATGTCAGGAATAATACAGTGTTTGTTTTTCTTTGAGTTTGTTGTTTATTTCTGTGTTGAGCTGTTGTATCTGCTGTATAAGTTGAAGAGTGTTGGTGAGAGAACAGAGCCCTGAGGGACCCCGTTCGGAAAAAGCTTGTTTTTGGATGACTTGCCATTAAATGTGACATGTGAGTATCTTCCTGAAAGATAGTTGCTCAGCCACCTTTTGGTGTTCTTGTGCAGGTTTGTGTTGAGTATTTTGTTTATGAGAGGGAAGCGTGGGATAGCATCAAATGCTTTACTAATGTCTATTGTTGCTAATAGTGTACGTTGAGCTGGTCGTCTGGAGTTGATGCCATCCATGATGTGCTGCGTGAGGTTAGTGAGTAATGTCGTGGTTGAGTGGTGAGGTCTGAATCCATGTTGAGTAGGCGATAGTGGAATGTGTGGGTTGGTGATTTGTAAGATTAGTCTTTCTGTTACTACAATGTTAGTTTGTTATGTGTATGTTGGGATATTATTTTGGCTGCGACAGATAGCCGCGTGTGAGGTGTGAATGACGCTGTTAGAGTGGGTAATGCCGTTTATAGTCTTGTATAGCCTGGATGTATCTGTGGAGTGGTTTAATGTTGTTATGAATTCCCTGAATGTTTCTGTTTGTTTTTCTTTGAGTTTGTTGTTTATTTCTGTGTTGAGCTGTTGTATCTGCTGTATAAGTTGAAGAGTGTTGGTGAGAGAACAGAGCCCTGAGGGACCCCGTTCGGAAAAAGCTTGTTTTTGGATGACTTGCCATTAAATGTGACATGTGAGTATCTTCCTGAAAGATAGTTGCTCAGCCACCTTTTGGTGTTCTTGTGCAGGTTTGTGTTGAGTATTTTGTTTATGAGAGGGAAGCGTGGGATAGCATCAAATGCTTTACTAATGTCTATTGTTGCTAATAGTGTACGTTGAGCTGGTCGTCTGGAGTTGATGCCATCCATGATGTGCTGCGTGAGGTTAGTGAGTAATGTCGTGGTTGAGTGGTGAGGTCTGAATCCATGTTGAGTAGGCGATAGTGGAATGTGTGGGTTGGTGATTTGTAAGATTAGTCTTTCTGTTACTTTGGAAGGTGTGCATAGTAAAGTAATGGGTCTATAGGAAGCTGGTTCTGTTGGATTTTTGTTTGGGAGTAGTGTAATAATTTTACCTTGTTTCCATATGTCAGGAATAATACAGTGTTTGTTTTTCTTTGAGTTTGTTGTTTATTTCTGTGTTGAGCTGTTGTATCTGCTGTATAAGTTGAAGAGTGTTGGTGAGAGAACAGAGCCCTGAGGGACCCCGTTCGGAAAAAGCTTGTTTTTGGATGACTTGCCATTAAATGTGACATGTGAGTATCTTCCTGAAAGATAGTTGCTCAGCCACCTTTTGGTGTTCTTGTGCAGGTTTGTGTTGAGTATTTTGTTTATGAGAGGGAAGCGTGGGATAGCATCAAATGCTTTACTAATGTCTATTGTTGCTAATAGTGTACGTTGAGCTGGTCGTCTGGAGTTGATGCCATCCATGATGTGCTGCGTGAGGTTAGTGAGTAATGTCGTGGTTGAGTGGTGAGGTCTGAATCCATGTTGAGTAGGCGATAGTGGAATGTGTGGGTTGGTGATTTGTAAGATTAGTCTTTCTGTTACTACAATGTTAGTTTGTTATGTGTATGTTGGGATATTATTTTGGCTGCGACAGATAGCCGCGTGTGAGGTGTGAATGACGCTGTTAGAGTGGGTAATGCCGTTTATAGTCTTGTATAGCCTGGATGTATCTGTGGAGTGGTTTAATGTTGTTATGAATTCCCTGAATGTTTCTGTTTGTTTTTCTTTGAGTTTGTTGTTTATTTCTGTGTTGAGCTGTTGTATCTGCTGTATAAGTTGAAGAGTGTTGGTGAGAGAACAGAGCCCTGAGGACCCCGTTCGGAAAAAGCTTGTTTTTGGATGACTTGCCATTAAATGTGACATGTGAGTATCTTCCTGAAAGATAGTTGCTCAGCCACCTTTTGGTGTTCTTGTGCAGGTTTGTGTTGAGTATTTTGTTTATGAGAGGGAAGCGTGGGATAGCATCAAATGCTTTACTAATGTCTATTGTTGCTAATAGTGTACGTTGAGCTGGTCGTCTGGAGTTGATGCCATCCATGATGTGCTGCGTGAGGTTAGTGAGTAATGTCGTGGTTGAGTGGTGAGGTCTGAATCCATGTTGAGTAGGCGATAGTGGAATGTGTGGGTTGGTGATTTGTAAGATTAGTCTTTCTGTTACTTTGGAAGGTGTGCATAGTAAAGTAATGGGTCTATAGGAAGCTGGTTCTGTTGGATTTTTGTTTGGTTTGAGTAGTGTAATAATTTTACCTTGTTTCCATATGTCAGGAATAATACAGTGTTTGTTTTTCTTTGAGTTTGTTGTTTATTTCTGTGTTGAGCTGTTGTATCTGCTGTATAAGTTGAAGAGTGTTGGTGAGAGAACAGAGCCCTGAGGGACCCCGTTCGGAAAAAGCTTGTTTTTGGATGACTTGCCATTAAATGTGACATGTGAGTATCTTCCTGAAAGATAGTTGCTCAGCCACCTTTTGGTGTTCTTGTGCAGGTTTGTGTTGAGTATTTTGTTTATGAGAGGGAAGCGTGGGATAGCATCAAATGCTTTACTAATGTCTATTGTTGCTAATAGTGTACGTTGAGCTGGTCGTCTGGAGTTGATGCCATCCATGATGTGCTGCGTGAGGTTAGTGAGTAATGTCGTGGTTGAGTGGTGAGGTCTGAATCCATGTTGAGTAGGCGATAGTGGAATGTGTGGGTTGGTGATTTGTAAGATTAGTCTTTCTGTTACTTTGGAAGGTGTGCATAGTAAAGTAATGGGTCTATAGGAAGCTGGTTCTGTTGGATTTTTGTTTGGTTTGAGTAGTGTAATAATTTTACCTTGTTTCCATATGTCAGGAATAATACAGTGTTTGTTTTTCTTTGAGTTTGTTGTTTATTTCTGTGTTGAGCTGTTGTATCTGCTGTATAAGTTGAAGAGTGTTGGTGAGAGAACAGAGCCCTGAGGGACCCCGTTCGGAAAAAGCTTGTTTTTGGATGACTTGCCATTAAATGTGACATGTGAGTATCTTCCTGAAAGATAGTTGCTCAGCCACCTTTTGGTGTTCTTGTGCAGGTTTGTGTTGAGTATTTTGTTTATGAGAGGGAAGCGTGGGATAGCATCAAATGCTTTACTAATGTCTATTGTTGCTAATAGTGTACGTTGAGCTGGTCGTCTGGAGTTGATGCCATCCATGATGTGCTGCGTGAGGTTAGTGAGTAATGTCGTGGTTGAGTGGTGAGGTCTGAATCCATGTTGAGTAGGCGATAGTGGAATGTGTGGGTTGGTGATTTGTAAGATTAGTCTTTCTGTTACTACAATGTTAGTTTGTTATGTGTATGTTGGGATATTATTTTGGCTGCGACAGATAGCCGCGTGTGAGGTGTGAATGACGCTGTTAGAGTGGGTAATGCCGTTTATAGTCTTGTATAGCCTGGATGTATCTGTGGAGTGGTTTAATGTTGTTATGAATTCCCTGAATGTTTCTGTTTGTTTTTCTTTGAGTTTGTTGTTTATTTCTGTGTTGAGCTGTTGTATCTGCTGTATAAGTTGAAGAGTGTTGGTGAGAGAACAGAGCCCTGAGGGACCCCGTTCGGAAAAAGCTTGTTTTTGGATGACTTGCCATTAAATGTGACATGTGAGTATCTTCCTGAAAGATAGTTGCTCAGCCACCTTTTGGTGTTCTTGTGCAGGTTTGTGTTGAGTATTTTGTTTATGAGAGGGAAGCGTGGGATAGCATCAAATGCTTTACTAATGTCTATTGTTGCTAATAGTGTACGTTGAGCTGGTCGTCTGGAGTTGATGCCATCCATGATGTGCTGCGTGAGGTTAGTGAGTAATGTCGTGGTTGAGTGGTGAGGTCTGAATCCATGTTGAGTAGGCGATAGTGGAATGTGTGGGTTGGTGATTTGTAAGATTAGTCTTTCTGTTACTTTGGAAGGTGTGCATAGTAAAGTAATGGGTCTATAGGAAGCTGGTTCTGTTGGATTTTTGTTTGGTTTGAGTAGTGTAATAATTTTACCTTGTTTCCATATGTCAGGAATAATACAGTGTTTGTTTTTCTTTGAGTTTGTTGTTTATTTCTGTGTTGAGCTGTTGTATCTGCTGTATAAGTTGAAGAGTGTTGGTGAGAGAACAGAGCCCTGAGGGACCCCGTTCGGAAAAAGCTTGTTTTTGGATGACTTGCCATTAAATGTGACATGTGAGTATCTTCCTGAAAGATAGTTGCTCAGCCACCTTTTGGTGTTCTTGTGCAGGTTTGTGTTGAGTATTTTGTTTATGAGAGGGAAGCGTGGGATAGCATCAAATGCTTTACTAATGTCTATTGTTGCTAATAGTGTACGTTGAGCTGGTCGTCTGGAGTTGATGCCATCCATGATGTGCTGCGTGAGGTTAGTGAGTAATGTCGTGGTTGAGTGGTGAGGTCTGAATCCATGTTGAGTAGGCGATAGTGGAATGTGTGGGTTGGTGATTTGTAAGATTAGTCTTTCTGTTACTACAATGTTAGTTTGTTATGTGTATGTTGGGATATTATTTTGGCTGCGACAGATAGCCGCGTGTGAGGTGTGAATGACGCTGTTAGAGTGGGTAATGCCGTTTATAGTCTTGTATAGCCTGGATGTATCTGTGGAGTGGTTTAATGTTGTTATGAATTCCCTGAATGTTTCTGTTTGTTTTTCTTTGAGTTTGTTGTTTATTTCTGTGTTGAGCTGTTGTATCTGCTGTATAAGTTGAAGAGTGTTGGTGAGAGAACAGAGCCCTGAGGGACCCCGTTCGGAAAAAGCTTGTTTTTGGATGACTTGCCATTAAATGTGACATGTGAGTATCTTCCTGAAAGATAGTTGCTCAGCCACCTTTTGGTGTTCTTGTGCAGGTTTGTGTTGAGTATTTTGTTTATGAGAGGGAAGCGTGGGATAGCATCAAATGCTTTACTAATGTCTATTGTTGCTAATAGTGTACGTTGAGCTGGTCGTCTGGAGTTGATGCCATCCATGATGTGCTGCGTGAGGTTAGTGAGTAATGTCGTGGTTGAGTGGTGAGGTCTGAATCCATGTTGAGTAGGCGATAGTGGAATGTGTGGGTTGGTGATTTGTAAGATTAGTCTTTCTGTTACTTTGGAAGGTGTGCATAGTAAAGTAATGGGTCTATAGGAAGCTGGTTCTGTTGGATTTTTGTTTGGTTTGAGTAGTGTAATAATTTTACCTTGTTTCCATATGTCAGGAATAATACAGTGTTTGTTTTTCTTTGAGTTTGTTGTTTATTTCTGTGTTGAGCTGTTGTATCTGCTGTATAAGTTGAAGAGTGTTGGTGAGAGAACAGAGCCCTGAGGGACCCCGTTCGGAAAAAGCTTGTTTTTGGATGACTTGCCATTAAATGTGACATGTGAGTATCTTCCTGAAAGATAGTTGCTCAGCCACCTTTTGGTGTTCTTGTGCAGGTTTGTGTTGAGTATTTTGTTTATGAGAGGGAAGCGTGGGATAGCATCAAATGCTTTACTAATGTCTATTGTTGCTAATAGTGTACGTTGAGCTGGTCGTCTGGAGTTGATGCCATCCATGATGTGCTGCGTGAGGTTAGTGAGTAATGTCGTGGTTGAGTGGTGAGGTCTGAATCCATGTTGAGTAGGCGATAGTGGAATGTGTGGGTTGGTGATTTGTAAGATTAGTCTTTCTGTTACTACAATGTTAGTTTGTTATGTGTATGTTGGGATATTATTTTGGCTGCGACAGATAGCCGCGTGTGAGGTGTGAATGACGCTGTTAGAGTGGGTAATGCCGTTTATAGTCTTGTATAGCCTGGATGTATCTGTGGAGTGGTTTAATGTTGTTATGAATTCCCTGAATGTTTCTGTTGTTTTTCTTTGAGTTTGTTGTTTATTTCTGTGTTGAGCTGTTGTATCTGCTGTATAAGTTGAAGAGTGTTGGTGAGAGAACAGAGCCCTGAGGGACCCCGTTCGGAAAAAGCTTGTTTTTGGATGACTTGCCATTAAATGTGACATGTGAGTATCTTCCTGAAAGATAGTTGCTCAGCCACCTTTTGGTGTTCTTGTGCAGGTTTGTGTTGAGTATTTTGTTTATGAGAGGGAAGCGTGGGATAGCATCAAATGCTTTACTAATGTCTATTGTTGCTAATAGTGTACGTTGAGCTGGTCGTCTGGAGTTGATGCCATCCATGATGTGCTGCGTGAGGTTAGTGAGTAATGTCGTGGTTGAGTGGTGAGGTCTGAATCCATGTTGAGTAGGCGATAGTGGAATGTGTGGGTTGGTGATTTGTAAGATTAGTCTTTCTGTTACTTTGGAAGGTGTGCATAGTAAAGTAATGGGTCTATAGGAAGCTGGTTCTGTTGGATTTTTGTTTGGTTTGAGTAGTGTAATAATTTTACCTTGTTTCCATATGTCAGGAATAATACAGTGTTTGTTTTTCTTTGAGTTTGTTGTTTATTTCTGTGTTGAGCTGTTGTATCTGCTGTATAAGTTGAAGAGTGTTGGTGAGAGAACAGAGCCCTGAGGGACCCCGTTCGGAAAAAGCTTGTTTTTGGATGACTTGCCATTAAATGTGACATGTGAGTATCTTCCTGAAAGATAGTTGCTCAGCCACCTTTTGGTGTTCTTGTGCAGGTTTGTGTTGAGTATTTTGTTTATGAGAGGGAAGCGTGGGATAGCATCAAATGCTTTACTAATGTCTATTGTTGCTAATAGTGTACGTTGAGCTGGTCGTCTGGAGTTGATGCCATCCATGATGTGCTGCGTGAGGTTAGTGAGTAATGTCGTGGTTGAGTGGTGAGGTCTGAATCCATGTTGAGTAGGCGATAGTGGAATGTGTGGGTTGGTGATTTGTAAGATTAGTCTTTCTGTTACTTTGGAAGGTGTGCATAGTAAAGTAATGGGTCTATAGGAAGCTGGTTCTGTTGGATTTTTGTTTGGTTTGAGTAGTGTAATAATTTTACCTTGTTTCCATATGTCAGGAATAATACAGTGTTTGTTTTTCTTTGAGTTTGTTGTTTATTTCTGTGTTGAGCTGTTGTATCTGCTGTATAAGTTGAAGAGTGTTGGTGAGAGAACAGAGCCCTGAGGGACCCCGTTCGGAAAAAGCTTGTTTTTGGATGACTTGCCATTAAATGTGACATGTGAGTATCTTCCTGAAAGATAGTTGCTCAGCCACCTTTTGGTGTTCTTGTGCAGGTTTGTGTTGAGTATTTTGTTTATGAGAGGGAAGCGTGGGATAGCATCAAATGCTTTACTAATGTCTATTGTTGCTAATAGTGTACGTTGAGCTGGTCGTCTGGAGTTGATGCCATCCATGATGTGCTGCGTGAGGTTAGTGAGTAATGTCGTGGTTGAGTGGTGAGGTCTGAATCCATGTTGAGTAGGCGATAGTGGAATGTGTGGGTTGGTGATTTGTAAGATTAGTCTTTCTGTTACTACAATGTGTATGTGTAGGATATATGGCTAAGATAGGCGTTGAGGTGTGAATGACGCTGTTAGAGTGGTATGCCGTTTATAGTTTGTATAGTGGATGTATCTGTGTAGTGTTTAATGTTGTTATGAATTCAGGAATGTTTCTGTTTGTTTTCTTTGAGTTTGTTGTTTATTTCTGTGTTGAGCTGTTGTATCTGCTGTATAAGTTGAAGAGTGTTGGTGAGAGAACAGAGCCCTGAGGGACCCCGTTCGGAAAAAGCTTGTTTTTGGATGACTTGCCATTAAATGTGACATGTGAGTATCTTCCTGAAAGATAGTTGCTCAGCCACCTTTTGGTGTTCTTGTGCAGGTTTGTGTTGAGTATTTTGTTTATGAGAGGGAAGCGTGGGATAGCATCAAATGCTTTACTAATGTCTATTGTTGCTAATAGTGTACGTTGAGCTGGTCGTCTGGAGTTGATGCCATCCATGATGTGCTGCGTGAGGTTAGTGAGTAATGTCGTGGTTGAGTGGTGAGGTCTGAATCCATGTTGAGTAGGCGATAGTGGAATGTGTGGGTTGGTGATTTGTAAGATTAGTCTTTCTGTTACTTTGGAAGGTGTGCATAGTAAAGTAATGGGTCTATAGGAAGCTGGTTCTGTTGGATTTTTGTTTGGTTTGAGTAGTGTAATAATTTTACCTTGTTTCCATATGTCAGGAATAATACAGTGTTTGTTTTTCTTGAGTTTGTTGTTTATTTCTGTGTTGAGCTGTTGTATCTGCTGTATA
>JAJOZX010014328.1:0-76106 GCA_023014485.1 Bathynomus jamesi
AAACTATAAAAGATATCAGAATTCCGTTTCTGCATTCAAAAAAACGAAGTTTGAAAGTATCTTGCATAAAAAGTCATGATAAGGAAGGGGGTTACTGAGATATTAATTTTTAAAAAATGCGTCATTTTTTTCGGACCACCCGATATATATATATATTTGTGTATATATATATATATATATTTGTATATATGTATATATATTTGTATATATGTATATATATTTGTATATATGTTATATATATAATATATATATGTTAACCCCTCCGTCTATGGCCCTGGTGGTTCGGATTGACGGGGGTTCTGGTTAGGAGGCAAGCAACGGATGTGTGACTTGAAGTGGTTTTCTTCTATGTTACTCTCCGAGTTCTTCTATAGTGGCTCGGAGGACTCTGGTAGATTTGCAATCTAAATGCTGAAGGTTCCGGATTCTTCTTATAGCGTATCCGGAAAGTTTCTAAGTTTTTCTGAAGAGAGCAAGGCTCGAAGGGACAATAAAAAGTTCTCCAACTGTAACTTTACTCCTAAAAGATACAGGTAGTGCTCAGCCTCTGAATTAGCTTCTGAATGACCAATGGAATAATTTTAATGGGTTTATATACCCAAAAACTGCTACATTATTATTATTAATGCTAAGAAGGCTGTATTATTTTTGCAAATATTTAAAATAAGTAAATTTTTTAGCTGTGGTAAGGCTTGAACGAGTAAACAAAATATTTGAAGACGAACCATATTTTTATCTTAAACCGCGACTTTTCAGATCTGATGTTATCGATCTGCCAAGTTAACTAAAAGTGGAAATCGGACTATGCATCTTTACACTAAAATATGCATATTAGTGAAATTTTAAGGTTTAAGATGTACAATTTTAATGCTTAGGCAAGACATGATCTCATTGTTTATAACGAAAGAGAGTGTATACAAAATGTGAACATTGCAAAGCTTAAACAGGATTCCTTATTAAGCGAAATCTAAAAAATGATTATGAGATTTTAAAAAACAACAGGTCACCAATTATTTAGCAAAGTAGAAAGCACATCAAAAATTTTATCCAAACTCGCGTTGGGCGATTTTGGTCCTTATGTAAAAATGAATACACACACGTACATACATATGAGTATAGGCATTATATAAGTTAAATATATAAGAATATACAGAATTATATAAATACATGAACCATATAACACATGAATTTTTAAAATGGATACTTTTTCTTACAATGGATACAGAGACTATATAAATGAATACAAATTACATGAAGATAAGATAATATAGGAATATGGGAATTATTTATGGTTCATTTTTACAGGCTCTTTCCTCTAGAATGATATTAATATAATAACGTAACAGCCTAACTAATGCTAACTAGATGATAACTATTGGTTTTATAATACAGATTATATATACAACATAAGTCGGGTGGTTAAGTCTAGTTCACGTGGTCTGGGTACGCACTCTTGGTCGTGCATAAATAGTTTCATGTTCCGTGTCACTTGGTTTTCTTTGTTCCCAGAATGATCTTTTCACCACAAATATACCGAGGATAATAGCACACATAATGATACTAACGGCAGATGTTGAGAAAATGGTTACCGGTTGTAGTATTTGTAAGAGATTATTTGGTTATCATCAGAAATTTTAAACCGGCTCAATTGATCATTCCATTCAGGGGCATGTAGTTCGGGTAATGGTTACAGGTTTTATGGAGAGATTTAGGATCTCTATGACGGGTTTAAATTTAATTTGCGACGGAAATGGTATGAGTTATTAAGGGTAACCTTATACGGGTTGTATATTTGGAGGGCTTTTGAACGCAAGGAGCAACCAATTGGTAGCCGAATAACCATAGGGATTGTAATGAGGGAATAATTCGATGGACACTCGAGGGTAGCGGCAGTCCTGTTCGCGAAGGAAACCCAGATGTCTGGTCCAATTCGTAGTTGGATGGTTTTAGGGGAATGAATTTTTTAAATGAACATACGGGGGCATGCCGGTCACGAATTAAATCGATAAAGCAAGACCTAGTAGTGGGAAGAATAACTGGTTTGAGTGGAGGGCAGATGAGTTGTTTATTTGGTTGCGGGAATCGGCAATGCCGGACGTCGCTATCTGACATCATAGAATAAGCTGATAGATCTTTGGTGAGGAAAAGGTAAGGTGGTACGGTGGGTAAATACAATCGATAGACATTAGAGTTATTTTGGTAGGGTGTTGGGAAAGGGTGAAATTTATATACGTCATAAGTGAGGAAATCGAAAAATGGTATAATTATGAGGTATGTGTAGGGGCGTGGTCCATGTACAGTCCAGGTGTATTCTAGAAATTGAGGGTAATTAGTGTGGTTGAGTGGGAATATGGGTGATAATTTTAATTGTGACTGGGCGGTGTGAATCAAGGACTGGAGTATTTCCCATGGTATTAGGGTGGAAAGGTGATTTTTCCATGGGCTAGCTGGGTTGCACGCAAAACCTTGGAATGAATCGTAGTTATTCGTTGTAAGTATTATCGATTAGGGTTACTTGTAGGTTCATTATCTCTATTAATTCTATATATCTTTTGTGTTCTTTGTATTGAGCTAACATGGATTCAAGGTATGTGAATCTGTCCGAAAGGGAGTGGAGGAAGCGATTGTTTTCGTGAAATGACCTAATAGTTTGTTCTAACATGTGTCCATTATATTGTCGATTTCGTGCGAAGAGATTCAGTTTAAGTTCAATTCTTTTAATATCTTCTTCGGTTGCTAATCCGAATAAACCTTTGAACAGTTTCCCTCCTATATCTATCAGTCCCCTTTTACTTCTTTGGTTAAAGTTTTCTGAATTTTTAGTTTCAGTTTGTATCCATGGTAAGGCTAATATTTCTGATAGGGCGCGTGCTGTAGTTTGAATATTTTCGAGGGTATAAAGCGATTGTTTTCGTGTAATGACCTAATAGTTTGTTCTAACATGTGTCCATTATATTGTCGATTTCGCGCGAAGAGATTCAGTTTAAGTTCAATTCTTTTAATATCTTCTTCGGTTGCTAATCCGAATAAACCTTTGAACAGTTTCCCTCCTATATCTATCAGTCCCCTTTTACTTCTTTGGTTAAAGTTTTCTGAATTTTTAGTTTCAGTTTGTATCCATGGTAAGGCTAATATTTCTGATAGGGCGCGTGCTGTAGTTTGAATATTTTCGAGGGTATTTTCTAACAGAACGCGACTAATCTGATCTTTTCCTTGGAAAGAATTCTGGACTTTACTTTCAAACGTTTTTAATTGGGTTTGTATCTGAAGGAGATTGATTTTAATTCTAGCAGGGGGTTGCAAATTTATATAAAGGTCTGCGTGCCCTTTCAAAAATTTACCTTCTGCAAGTTTTTCTATAACAACTCCGGTAGAAATTTTAATGCTAGGTCTACAAGAGTAAATAATTTGGAAAATTATAAGGGGGACAATTTTATTCATTTCTACGCCTTAAGTTATACGGAGCTGGGGGTAGTTGTGTGGATACTTGTGTGGATACTTGTGTTGGTGGGCGAAGGGGTCGGCCTCGTTTTGGTGGCAATGGGGGTTCGTTTCTTATGTGAAGGTTCTAGTTCACGTGGGTGATGCATTTGCGGGCGGTATGTAGGGTCCGTGCGTCGATCATCAATCGGCGAGGGTGGTGACAGAGGAGATGGTGGAGTTCCACTGAGTGATCCTCTCGAAGGGGTTTCTCCAGGGTCTGGGTCCGATGGGACGCTTGGCTCTGGGGCCTCCTCTTGTTCAGAGATTGCCTCGAGTAATGGTGGTATTACGAGGTACCAATCTTCGTCATGGGTAGCGGTTCCCGCGGTGACCACTTCAGTTTTTTTATCCCTGCCCGATTTGTTAATATCTTGACCTTTTGAAGGATAGGCGGCTCGAACGCCTGGCAGCTGTTTTTTGGGAAGGTGTTGTTCGGAAGCTATCTTCAAATTGTCAGCGTGAATGATCTTTAGTTTGGAATGATCCCGGAGGTCGAGGATTTCATAACGATTTTTTCCGAGGTTTTCATAATCCTATATGGGCCATCCCATTTTGGGTATAATTTGCGATGAGCACCTGGCGGTTTCACGCTCTTCAGATAACATCGCATACCGACGATTATAGTCCGTTGACGGGGATGACGCCTATGTTGCTCTTGCTCCATCTGTTGGTTTCGTTGGTCGAGGGCATAGCGGATTATGTCAAAAATCTTGAAAGATCGTTCAGCTAGTTGCTGATTTGCTTCTGCCATTTCGGAAGATGTTAGACTGCCGGGTCGGTTTGGTCGGGCAAATCAAAAGGTAGACGCTTGTCGTAGTGATAGAGACGAAATGAGGGGTGTCCCCGATGGACACATTATAGCCATTGTTGATGGCTGTTTGTACCATGGGAAGGGAATCATCCCATGTACGGGAGGATGCATCGACAACGTGGCGCAGGGCTTCCAAGATCTTTCGATTGTGCCTTTCCACTAAGCCGTTTGCCTGCGGATGGTATGCCACAATGTGTGTATTTTTAATTTACACATGTTACAGAGTGACTCGAACAGTTTGGAAGTGAAACTAAGGGCGTTATCCGAGATTAGGATGGAAGGAGTGGTATGGTTTTGGATGACGCGTTCCACTAGGGCTCTTGCCACAGTTTCCGAGGTCTGGTCTGGAATGGCGGCTACTTCGCTGTAACGCGAGAAGTGGTCCGTAAACACAATGATGTACTGATTTCCCTTTGATGTTTTGGGAAATGGTCCCAGTATATCCATTCCAGTTCTTTGCCAGGGCCTTGGCATACTGGATATTTATGCATCGGAGCTGTGGGATGGTACGTTGCCCTTATGCTTTAAACACGACGGACATTCGGCGATGTATTCATGTACCTTCTGTTCATCTCGGGAAAATGGTATCGCTCCAAAAGACTTTGATGGTGCGATCCGGCCCCATGTGTCCATAAAAGGTGAGTCGTGACAAAGTCCAATGGCTATATCACGAGATCCTTTGGTATCTCCACGAGGTCGTTTCCATCTTCGTTCCTGAAATGTACGAGCCCATCTTTGAGGTTGTACTGTTCTTTTACCTTCGATGGTTCCTTTTGTTCCAGGCGCGCCCGAAGGTTTTGGGTGTGTTGGTCCTGTTGTTGGGAGTATTGCAGACACTCGTAGTCGAACACAGGAAGAATTCCTATTTTATTCACTTGGGCGTCGGGCTTGAGTCTCGACAATCCGTCTGGAATAACTTGCAGTTTTCCCGGTTTGTATACGATTTTCGCTGCAAATCCTGAATCAACAGAGCCCATCTACTCAATCGTCCTTCAAGTAGCTTGTCCTTGAAGAGGTACGTGAGTGGCTTATGATCAGTCTTGATGGTTACATCGTAGCCATAGACGATATTTCGGAATTTTTTCAAAGCCCAATATACCGCTAGGGCCTCTCGGTCCGTAGTGGAATAATTCCGTTGAGGTGCAGAGAGAAGTTGACTGGCATAAGCAATGGGTAATTCCACACCGTCTACGTCCTGTAACAGGACGGCTCCTAGTCCATAGGAGGAAGCATCTGTGGCTATGATGAAGGGTCTTGTGTAATCAGGATATTGTAAAATGGGATGACAGGTTAGTTTATTAATTAAAGTTTCAAAGGCATGTTGGTGATCGGATTCCCAGTTAAATTTCGAATTTTTCTGGAACAAATTAGTAATGGGTTTAGCAATATTCGAAAATTGGGGGATAAAGTTCCGATAGAATCCGACAAAACCAATAAATGCACGGGCGTCGTCGATGGTTTGGGTACAGGGTACCTTTCCAGGGCTTCGAGTTTGGCTGGATCAGGTTTAATTCCTGTGGACGAGAGTAGGAATCCTAGGTATACCAGGGATTCTTGTAAAAAATTGCACTTTGCAAGCTTCAGTTTAAGGTGTGCTTTTCTCAAGTGTGATAGCACATTCTGAAGGCGTTGAAAGTGTGTTTTTATGTCCGAACTAGACGATAATATCGTCAAGATAACGAGAGCTTCGACACCTAATAGGTCGGAAAGGACTATATTCATCAACCTAGAGAAATTAGCAGGCCCATTTCGGACTCCGAAAGGTAAAACCTGGAATTCGTAATGGCCTCGGTTAGTGGAGAAAGCAGTCAATGCCCGAGATTCGGGACTGACCTCCATTTGCCAATAACCTGATGCTAAATCGAGGGATGAAAAAAGTTCGCTTTCCCTACGTTCAGAATTGTTTCCTGCATGTTTGGAATCGGGAAACGGTCTGGGATGGTAATGTTTTCAGGCGTCTAAAATCTATACAAGGGCGAGATGTTCCGTCCTTTTTGGAGACGAGAATCATAGGAGCGGACCAGGGACTAGCTGAAGGCTGAATGACATCCTGCTCCAACATGTCCTTGATGTGTTCCTCAATAGTGACTAATGGAATGTGGAACCCGATAGGGAGGAATGAAAATGGGTTTGGAATTGGGTTCCAACTTGATTTCAAAAGGGACCAAATTAGTTCGGCCCAGAGGATCTCCTTTTAGGGCAATCACATCTCTATTTCTTATCAGGAAATCGAGAAGTGATTCCATTAGTTTGGGATCCTGTAAAGCTGGTGACTCCTGAAGGGAGTGCTCCAGACATTTCTTATATTCTTCTTTTAATATTGAAGGCTTTAATTCTAAGGAACTGGAAACACGATTTATCATACTGATGGGGAAATCTGAATCTGCTTCTACTGTGGAAACAGTTCCTATTTTCTGATTTGAAGTTAATTCTATAGGACTTTCTCCTTTGTTTAAACAAACAACAGGGATAGCTGAATTCTGACTCTGACTAAGGACTTGGGCAATAAGAACATCTCTTTTGAAATTACTTTTCTCTGTAATCAGAGTACGCTCTGACTCTAATAATTTTCCTTGACATGAAAAATTGTGAATCTGATTCTGGTTCGGCGACTAAAATTTGCCTTATTGGCTGAACTGAAGCTGGCTGACTGGAAACTGACTGACTGGAAGCTGGCTGACTGGAAGCTGGCTGACTGGAAACTGACTGACTGGAAACTGCCTGGGTTGATCCAACTGGATTCAACAACTGGAACTGATTACCCTGGGGTCTGATTTCTGGAGCGGTTGTCCCTCTGGATGCAACCGGCCGACTTGATCTGCTATCAAGTAGAGGGGGTTTCCTATTTCTTTCGGAAATCTGAACTGAGCTAAGTCTATTAGCATTAAGTTGTCTGTCATCCTCGCGGAGATGGTGTGTCCTATTTCGACACTTTACTAACTTTCCGGCTGGGTAAATCTCCCATTGATTCCGGTTAAAAAAATCCATCCCTAGTAGGATGTCTGTCTGAAAGGTGGCGACTGTGTCCACTATACAACATTTCGCGGGGTATACCGCGTTTCCAATTTCTAAATATAACTCAATTTCTCCGTATGTGGTATGGGTGTGCCCGTAACTCCTCTAAGTTGGCAGGATGGTGCCTTAAGTTCATATTTATAATTTGTACTCTCTAGTAATTCATCTACGCATTGTTTCTTAATTAACGTCGCGTGTGCTCCTGTATCTAGGAGAGCAGTTAAATCTTGGTTATCCGTACTACAATTTATTATTAAATCTAAGAGGTCCGCACCTATTATCCTGATGGGGAGTTTGTGTGCGTATCTGGGCTTACTACTGTAATTTAGGAGGGAGGAGGTTGAACTGCTGCCTCCAATGTAGGGTCTAAAAAAGGGCTCACATGGTCTTCTATGGGAGGACCTGGATCATATTCTACGGGAATATCATACGCTGGAGGGTGTTCTTGAAAACTGTTCTCTGGGGAAAATGATTCCTCCCCGGGTACTTCTACGTACCGAACTAGTTGACCTTGCTGGTTGTATTGGGGTTTATACATGGGGTAAGAGTGTGGGTGACCCTGTGGTCGTGATCTATTGGGTTGGTAGTTCGACTGAGGCTGGGAATGGACTGGTTTCTGGGGATTGGTTGACTTTTGGGATACGTTTTGGGACGTGGTTGGTTTGGTTTCTGAAAGTGGGGTCTATACCCTGCAGGGGCTTTATCAGCACACTTTTGGCGATCGCCACGGCGATGACCATGTTCGTGACAGTGGGAGCAATACGAGGGTAATTACATTGACTTATCATATGCCCGAAACTATCACAGTTAAAACACTGTGGAGGAGGGCGTGTATTCTGGGTTTGGGGGGCTTGTTTCTGGGGTGTTCCCTGTATTTGCCTTGGTTTATATTGTTGTTGTTGTTGCTGTTGGTATTGGTGTTGTGGCTGCTGCTGAATATAATGTACGGGGTTTCTCTACCCTTTCGGTAGTTTTGGTTTGCTAAATCGGGGTGATGTTCCCGTGTTTTGTTTATGGCTACACTGACAGGTTTGTCAACATTTAAAAACTCCTGAAACTTTTTTTTAGGTGCTCCGGGTAGGTTTTGGTAAATGGTTGTGGCTACTATTAGATTTCTTTGTTTCGAAGTAAAAGTTATGCCACATGCATTTTCTGCGGCCCGGAGGGCTTCTCCTACAAGTTTGTGTGTACGTGTAATAAAATTGTTTAAATCCTCGTGTTCCTCTTTCTTCCATTTAGCTTGGAAGACTGCTTCTAATGTGGCTAAGGGTTGTGCAAGGGTTATTTCTTTAAAAAATTCTAATAGGTTTTGTTTAAAATCGTCCCATGTTGTAGCTTCGCTAATTGATGGGACGTAAGTGACTGTGTCATGGGCATTTCCCTCTTTAGGGTCAATAAATCTTTTTGCTTCTCTGATTTTTATATCATCATCGGTAATATTCTCGCGTAAGAAATGTTGCTCTAAAGACTCAACCCAAGGTCTTACGCGCGGTTCAACAAAACGATTATCTATGGTCCCCTTAAAAATTAAAACAGTATGAGGAAGATTTACTAATCTGCCTAAGTTAATGTATGCTGGGGCGGGGGTTTGAGACTGAGACATACTGACTTGTGTGTTTGGGAATATGTTTGAAGGGCGCGGGGTAGGTGGAAAAATGTGTAGGTAATTCTTCGATGTCAGAAAGCGCACCGTCTGAATCGCTCATATGTGAAGGTACTTATTAATGTTCTAATTAGGTCTGCTTGACCGATCTTAATTCATGGAATGATCACTTAAGGGGTTTTCCTAACTACACTATCTAAAAAAAATAATGCACAACAATTTGCCTAACTCGGGGAAAATTTGAAAAGATTGCAAACAAAAATAAAAATGTAAACAAAATTTCACTCAAATGTACGTGATGGTATGGTAATACTATGTTTGGTACATTAAATAAAATTATACTATACTAACTAGAATAGTAAAAATAACTGAAAATAACTGTGACAATACTGTTTTCAATAAAAAGAGTGTATCACTGGTGTCTGAAGTGTTCACTGTGTTTTTTGTTAATTCTGGCTCAATACTAAATATTAATTGTTAATAATAATGACTTTTCAAATGTTTAGAAATTATTTTTTTTTAAATGTTTTGTATTTAACAAGATTCCTACGGCGAAATCCTTTGAGGTGTGTCCTGAAGACGTGTCTGGCTGGCCACTTGTTCCTAGATGAAAAGTAGGCGTGAAGAACTTGGAGTCGTAACGCACCGGTTCAAGGGTGGATGTGACGAACTAGAAGTCGTGACACGCCGGTCAACTGGGTGTTGGTTCTGGTTCCAGGGTCTGGAAGACTGGAAGAATCCTGGAGTCGTGAAGATCCTGGTTAAAGGGTCGCCAGTTGTTAACCCCTCCGTCTATGGCCCTGGGGTGGTTCGGATTGACGGGGGTTCTGGTTAGGAGGCAAGCAACGGATGTGTGACTTGAAGTGGTTTTCTTCTATGTTACTCTCCGAGTTCTTCTATAGTGGCTCGGAGGACTCTGGTAGATTTGCAATCTAAATGCTGAAGGTTCCGGATTCTTCTTATAGCGTATCCGGAAAGTTTCTAAGTTTTTCTGAAGAGAGCAAGGCTCGAAGGGGACAATAAAAAGTTTCTCCAACTGTAACTTTACTGCTAAAAGATACAGGTAGTGCTCAGCCTCTGAATTAGCTTCTGAATGCCAATGGAATAATTTTAATGGGTTTATATACCCAAAAACTGCTAACATTATTATTATTAAATGCTAAGAAGGCTGTATTATTTTTGCACAATATTTAAAAATAAGTAAATTTTTTAGCTGTGGTAAGGCTTGAACGAGTAAACAAAATATTTGAAGACGAAACCATATTTTTATCTTAAACCGCGACTTTTCAGATCTGATGTTATCATGATCTGCCAAGTTAACTAAAAGTGGAAATCGGACTATGCATCTTTACACTAAAATATGCATATGAGTGAAATTTTAAGGTTTAAGATGTACAATTTTAATGCTTAGGCAAGACATGATCTCATTGTTTATAACGAAAGAGAGTGTATACAAAATGTGAACATTGCAAAGCTTAAACAGGATTCCTTATTAAGCGAAATCTAAAAAAATGATTATGAGATTTTAAAAAACAACAGGTCACCAATTATTTAGCAAAGTAGAAAGCACATCAAAAATTTTATCCAAACTCGCGTTGGGCGATTTTGGTCCTTATGTAAAAATGAATACACACACGTACATACATATGAGTATAGGCATTATATAAAGTTAAATATATAAGAATATACAGAATTATATAAATACATGAACCATATAACACATGAATTTTTAAAATGGATACTTTTTTTACAATGGATACAGAGACTATATAAATGAATACAAGAATTACATGAAGGATAAGATAATATAGGAATATGGGAATTATTTATGGTTCATTTTTACATATATATAATATATATATATATATATATATATATATATATATATATATATATATATATATATATATATATATACTGGGTGATCCAGATAAATGGGACCCATAAAAAAAAGCCAAATATTCTTAATATTTAATTCCTTTCATAAAAACTATATATCATTCGAAAGAGTAGAGTTACAAGTTTATTATGAAATATTTATTTTTTTAAAATGACTCCTTTCAAATGTGCTCCATTAGTTGCCAAGCATTCCAGTGTTCTCGCTTGTAAGTTCTGCATCACTTTTGCAAGAGTGTGCGGTGGTATGGCCTGTATCTCATTTGTGATGGCGGCCTTCAATTCTTGGGTTATTTCTGTAGACCCTACTCTTTAAATATCCCCAGAGATAATAATCTAAGGGAGAAAAATCCGCAGACCTTGTGGGCCATTCAACGTCTCCAAATCTTAAGATTAACTCGCCTGGAAACGTTTGACGCAAAACTGCCATGTAGTTCCTCGTGGTATGGCAGGTAGCTCCGTCTTGTTGGAACCAGTGGTTTTCTAGACAAAGATCTCTTAATTTAGGAATAAGGAAATCGGTCAACATTTTTTCGTAGCGATCACCATTTACAGTGACCGTGTTTCCGGTGGAATCCTCGAAAAAGTACGGCCCTATGATCTGAGATGCAGTAAGACCACACCAAACAGTTACACGCTGACTATGCAACGGGACTTCGGTAATATTGAATGGATTTTCTGTTGCCCAGAAACGACAATTTTGTTTGTTTACAGTTCCATTCAAGTGAAAATGGGCTTCGTCTGACATAATCAAAGTTGCTAGAAAATTGGTGGTGTCATTTACCTTCTGTTGGATCCATTGACAGAATTGTCGTCTTCGTGCGAAATCTCCATCGTTTAGTTGTTGCACTGTTTGAATTTTATATGGAAAGAGCATTAAATTTTGCTTGAATATACGGTGTGTTGTTCCATATCCAACTCCTAACAGCTGAGAAGCACGTCTGATGCTTATGTTAGGATTATCCTGTACAATTGCATGAGTTCTGTTAATGATCTCGTCTATCCTTGCTGTGCGCACTCTTCCAGTTGGTTTTCTTTTTCCAATGCTGCCAGTTAGGGAAAAATTTCTGACACACCGACGGATTACTTTCTTAGAAGGTGATTTTGACATCTGAAAATTTGTCTTGAAAGATCTTTGAGCTGAAACTACACTTCTTCCATGCTCATAATATTGCTCAGTTATGAAACGCAGCTGTTCCACAGTCCATGCCGTCATCTTGAAGGGTTAGTTTTAACTAACGCTTTTATTTTGTTTTGTATCTTATCTTGTCTTGTATTGTCAAAACCCTATACAATCCTGTACAAACTTGTAACTATCCTCTTTCGAATGATGCGTATGATTTTATAAAAGGACTTATACTTTAAGAGTTACAGGGGTTTCTTTTGGGTCCCATTTCTCTGGATCACCCTTTATATATATATATATATATATATATATATATATATATATAGGGCGTCCCAAAAAAATGTATACACACTTTAACAGCTGATAGCTCAATTGATGTTTCTTTCTTTCCAAGTTAAACCCATTAGAATTAATAATGGCAGTCAGACTAAGCTTTGAACAAAGGAAATTCATTCTAAAATGCTACTGGAAGTGTGAAAACGCAGTTGAAGTGCAAAGACAGTTTAGGAGGGAGTTTCAAACAGATCCACCAACGCGACTTACCATCACTCGAATTAGAGATAAGTTTGAAGCCGATGGAACTGTTCAGAATGTCCACAAGAAGCGTTCCGGAAGACCACGGACATCGACAAGCCCCACAAAGCAAGAAAGAGTACTGGAAACGTGTCACCAAATCCAAGAAAATCTGTGCGGCAAGCGAGTCGTGAGGTAGGAATTTCAGAATCGTCTGTCCAACGCATTTTGAAGCGCTGTCAATGGAAAAGTTACATTCCAAGATTAGTCCATGCTATTAATGAAGATGATCCGGACCGAAGAGTGGAGTAGTATTGCGAGTGGTACTTGGCACGATGTGGATGTGGATTGGACGAAGGGGTTTCGTAGAATACCCTCCGCGTTCACCAGACCTCACACCACTAGACTTTTTTTTATGGGGATACTTAAAAGACAAAGTCTACGCTATAAAACCTGCAACAGTCGCTGAATTGAGAGCAGCCATTGAACGAGAATGCACACAAATACCAAACGAAATGTTTCGTGATGTTTGCGATTCCATTGCTTCGCGTTATCAGCAGTGCCTGGACCAGAACGGACGTCAGTTTGAAAACAGGCGTTGACAAAACAATTAAATAATGTCTGTAGATTCTATTACATTTTGAAAATGAAATGTATTTTAATAAACACTGCCTTTATAATTATTTAAAGTGTGTATACATTTTTTTGGGACGCCCTGTGTATATATATATATATATATTATATATATATGCACTAGAATCACAAAATAACACGTGACCTTATTAATAAGCAAACAACCACAAGGAAAAGGAAACACAAAGTCCGAGCGCTTTCGGACTTTGTGTTTCCTTTTCCTTGTGGTTGTTTGCTTATATATATATATATATATATATCAGTGGCGATTTCTTAATGAATGCAACGCATGCAATGCATGCGCGTTAAATATGTTCTCTTTTCAGATCTAAGTAAGGATTATAATTGACAAAAATAATTTTCAGAAACTAAAAATAGGCTAAGGCTTCAATCACGCATGTACTGGCTATTGGGCGGTGTAAACAAAATTATGTCTTATTTCATTAGACAATTAAGAACATTTTTCTGTACACAGATCGAAATACTTGTAGCTAAAGCATTCACTAATTCAGTCTGGGTACAGAAAAATGTTCTTAATTGTCTAGTGAAATAAGACATGATTTTGTTTACACCGCCTTGCCTTGGGCAATTTTTTAAGGAGACTTCTCACTATCCATAAGATTTTTTTTTTTGAGCCTCATAGCTAAATTCAAAAGGCAATATGTTTTAAAATATGCTTAGAAAATTTACTTAATATTTTTACTAAAAATAATTAAAAAGCTTTGTTCTGATTTTTTTTTAATTAATGAAAATAATACGGCATGCATTCAGTTTTATAGGTGCATTCACCAAAAAGTAACATCTGGCAATTCTGACAAGGCTTCTTTCCAGTACCACAGCCGCAAGCACTCACTTGTGTTCGGTGTTCCCTTTTGTGCTTTAGTTATTTTGGATAATCAGTTAAATAAATTATAGCATTGTAGTGCCCATAATGACTGACGATGTGTTTAATCAGTTGAAGACTAGAAGATTTTACTCACTCTCTTTTGATGAGAAAAAGCGCATATTGAATAATGGCAGACCGATTCCACATTTGAATTTAAGCAAAGAAAATAAAGGCTTCACTAGGAAATTTAATCCTAAGCTGTATGATGATGTTCCATGGTTATGTGGAAATATTTCAAATAACAAATTGTACTGTTGGTCGTGTTTCCTATTTTCAAGAGATAACTCTGTGTGGAATTCTGTTAGTCGTGGATACGACGATTTAAACAATTTACATACTGCAATTTCTCGCCATGAAAAATCTCTTGCTCACATAAATGCATTTGTTGATCTTAAAACATTTGGAAAGTCAGAAAGAATTGATTTAATACTCGACAAGCAGAAATCAGTTGCCATTTCCAGACATAACGAAGAAGTTAATAAGAATCGAGAAATTTTGAAACGTTTGATTAGGATAACATGTTTTTTAGGTATGCAAGAATTAGCATTTCGCGGTCACAATGAAGAAGAAAACGCTGACAATAGGGATAACTATATTGAATTGGTATTTTGTATGGGAGAATTCGATGAAAAGCTTCAAAACCATTTAAAAACTGCGACTGTTTTTAAGGGAACATCATCTGCTATTCAGAATGACATAATTCAATCTATTAGTGCAGTTATGTTAGAACAAATAAAACGTGAGCTTATCGACTGCATGTATGTGGCGATTTTATTAGATGAAACATCTGATGTCAGCTGTTTTTCTCAACTCTCTACTGTTGTTCGTTATGTTAATAAACATGGAGAGATTTGTGAACGATTTATAAAATTCAATGACGTCAGCAATGATAGAAGTGCAGGAGCGATTTCTGATTTATCTATAAGGCAACTAGGTGAACTGGGCTGTTTGAAAAAATTAGTTGCTCAAACCTACGACGGTGCTGCTGTTATGGGGAGCGATCTTAATGGAGTACAAACAAAGATTAGAGAAACTGTACCAGAGGCTATTTTTCTTCACTGCTACGCCCATAAACTTAACCTTGTTTTATCCCAAGCTGTCGCTGAAATTTCCGAATGTAATAATTTTTTTTCAGTATTAGGAAGTTTGTCATCATTTTTCAGCAGTTCAACTAAGCGAACTTCAATGCTTGACAAAGTTGTTGGAAAGCGTTTCCCTAAACTGGCTCCAACGCGGTAGAACTATTCATCTCGTCTAGTTGAAAGAGTTAAGGGAAATAAAGAAGATATAATAGATCTTTTAAAAAGCATTCTTGAAAACCCAAAGAAATTTGATGAAAAAACAAAAAATAGTGCACGCGGATTGCTTGCTGGTATCGATACTTTCGATTTTAATTTTTTATTAGAAGTATTTTCTTCAATTTTTCCTTTTACTGAATATCTATTTAATGTGCTGCAAACAAAATCTATGGATATTGTGTATAGCTCAATCACCGTTGAAAGCACTATGAAAAAAATCAAACAAATAAGGGATACAAAATTTGCAGATATGTGGGACTTGATAACAGAAAGATGTGGTGAACCTGTATGTAAAAGGAAACAGAGTCTTTCTCCACAAGAGAAGTATAGTCAACTATTTCATGAAATATTCGATAATATACTTCTTCAAATGAAAGAGCGTTTCAGTTCAATGGAAAAATTGGAATTCATTGAGCTTTTAGATTGCAAAAAATTTGAGTTCTATGATGTTACTTTCCCAGAGAGAGCTTTTGAATCTTTGAAAAGAAGCTACAATTCATTTTTTGAGTTTCCTCGTCTCCGTTCTGAATTGTGTGTTTTATATTCGCACAAATCTTTTGCCAAAAAGAATGTTGCTGAGCTCCTAAAATATCTACTGGAAAGCGAAATGCACAAAGGTCTTAAGGAAATATATAAATTGACGAATTTGATTCTAACTATACCAATATCGACAGCAAGTGTTGAGCGATCATTTTCTGCGCTTAAAAGAATTAAAAGTTATTTACGGAGTTCCAAAAGTGAAGAAAGGCTATCTAATCTTGCCTTAATTTCAATTGAAAAAAATTTCCTCAAGAAGCTTATGGAGAATCGAGAGTACTTTTACAATTTGGTCATCGAAGAATTTTGCAGGAAAACTAGGAGAGCAGAATTTCAATTCAAATAATGCTTCACAATTATTTAAGGTAAATTTTAAATTTGTATCTTTTTCTTTAGATCAATTCGGTAACTACTATATATAAATATGTCTAATTTTTTGTTCGCATATTTAAGCCTAACATTAAATGAACTTTCCTTCAAAGAGGTCCCCAAAAGTTTGTAAAACACCTTTAACTTGCTAAGTTCTATGTAAACAATATGCAAAGTTTGGGCAAGAGGGTTAGGCGGATGTTTTTCTTCCATTCCATAACATTGCATGCCTGAACAAAAATGTCACGAGTCGCCACTGATATATATATATATTATATGTGTATATGTTAAACACAGACCGTGCATGGAACAAGGAACTCTTCTGGGAAAATTAAATCCACTACAGTCCGAATTCGGACTATAGTGGATTTAATTTTCCCAGAAGAGTTCCTTGTTCCATGCACGGTCTGTGTTTAACATATAATTTTCTCAGGGAACCATTCTGAGTTTGTGTGTGTGTATATATATATATATATATATATATATATAATATATATATTATACTTTCTGAATCACAGTCGCAGAAATTTCATGACACGCCTCCACAATGCGTGCTTTAAGGTGGAAAATGTTCTGAAGTTTGACCTCGTACACTTTGGCTTTCAAGTGGCCCCACAAATAAAAATCATAATAAAAAATAATAAAAAAATAATAATAATAACAATAAAAAAATATATTATAAATCCCTATGGGTCCAGACTTACGGGACACCCTGTATATATATATATATATATATATATATATATATATATATAAAAGGTCCCCGCAAGGGGGTTCTAAGCTCGTGCTCTTGAGTGCTCTTTGTGCTCGTTTGTACGTGCTTGTTCCTGGAGGTTTCACGTGCGCCCTCCCGGCCCTAGCACCCAAGGATGATGGGGCTCGACCCTGCAGTCCTTGTCATCCTTGGTCTTTTTCCACTTCGACTGTCCCCTCCACCCTTTCTTTTTCCTCTGTCTTTCCTCTCACTTTTTCTTTGTTTTTCCGCTGAGATATGCCCTTTAAATAGAGGCGAATCGGTTCTTCCTGAACTAAAAAAAAAAAAAAATATATATATAAAAGGTGTCCCGCGCCTTAAGGTACCTAAGCGAAAATTAAAATTTACTACAAATCGCCTCCAAAGTTCAGCAATATTCTGGCAATAGCATCTCTGTTATTAATTTAGCTAGAACGTTCATTTTTGGCTAAATTAGAGTTCTAAGTATGTTAATGAAGATGTTGATGAGTTTTTGGAATAGATTTTCATATTTTATATATATATTTTTTTAATTTTTTTATTTTCTTATTATGCCGAACTTTGGGTGCGATTTCTGGCACAGAATGAGGTGAAAAAAGTAGTTCGCTTCATAAGGTTTTCAACCATACTTCTAGTGTCGTAAGGTCATTATAACCCAAACCACGTTAACAGGGATATTATCTTACTATAATACCTATCTATGAGTTTACAGTGAGAATCATTTGAGCAAGGATTATTACAGGCAAGGTGCAAAATTTCTAAATTATTAAAGAGGTGACTTGTTCTACCTTTGTATTCTATTCTCTGCTGCATCGTAACATTGGATCAATCGACGCGATTATTCTTACCTATTGAGTTCTTGTTAAGTCGTGTTGCGCATAAATTGGTAACGTTAATTAATATTTCTAATGGTCTATGATCAGAAAGAAGGAAATCATGCAGAATATGAACTCTAACAATTCGATCCTTTAGATTATTACTAGTGAGACAATGATCAATCCACCTGGTGGTACCACTCATGTCACTAACGTATGTAAAATTACCACTGGCTACCCCTAATACATCTACATCACTTATACTTAAATTGGCAAACTCGCACATGTTACCCAATTCTACAAAGAATTCCGAGTTCACATGTGCGTTAAAGTCCCCCATTATTATACAGTGAGAATATTTGGGGTTATCTGATAATGACTTAATTTTGTACAGCAAATCAATGTATTCATCTAGATTACTGCCATTGTTATATGGTAAATAGCAGTTTACAATTAATATGCAATCATTGTTCACTTGTAATTCAATGCCTGACAACCTTACATTATCGCTTGTTAAAAATTTTATGTTTTGACAAATTTTTCCTTATTAAGAAAGCAACACCACCAAAAGGCCTATCGTACATTAATTCATCTGACAAGTCGACTGCTGATGACGCATGGTACATAAAGTCATCATGGATGGTAGAGAGGAATTTTAGCTCTTGTTTAGGTAGCCAGTGCTCCTGCAGGAGTATCAAATCTGCACTGTCGCAGATTTTATAAACATCTACAGTTGAATTCCTCACTGACCTTACATTATATGAGACTATTTTCAACAAGTTATCCGCAATGACTGATAGAGAATTTATTATTAGTAAGATTATTATTATTTTACACAGTACAACTTTCAAGCATTACCGTTAGGGCGCCTATTATTATTATTATTATTATTATTATTATTATTATTATTATTATTAATTTATTATTATTATTATTATTATTATTATTTTGCCTGTTATCAAATCTCCTGGAAAAGTGAATAAACTCCTTAACAATAATACCGTCTGGCCATTGACTCATATTATACAGGTTGAAATGCGCATTTACACCTTTAATTATTACTTTAAATGAGTTATAATATGGAGATTTCGTGTTTAGTTTAATAACTATCAATATACTGTGTTCACCAATGACTTCTTCCATCATGTCTCGAATATCGCTTGCCTCGTTCGAGAGCTGAATTCGCGACACAAAGAGGGTGAGATTCCCCATCGGTGGCCTCGCCGCGGAGACCGGTTGAGGAAACCTTCGGGAAGGGCGCCTGTTAACAGTTACCCACCCGTCGTCCTCCTCCCTCGATCTCCCTGAGGCAGGGTTCGCCTGCCTGGGGGATGGGTGGCACAACCTTTGGGGGATAGGAGGCCCCTCCCTTACTCTGTGGTTTGGTGAGGGTCTGTTAGCGGTGTTTATAATCTGACGGCCGCGCGTGCCCCTCCTTCTTCGGTGGGAGGGGGGGGACTGCACACCGAGCGAGGCGTAATCGAACACCTCTCCTCTGCAGTGGGAGGCAGGGAAGAGGGCAATGATGCCTCGTCTCTCGGCATTGGACCGTCCCTGTTCCTCATTGTGAAATCGGGAGCAGGGGTCCTTTCCTGAACGCGAGGGGGGTTGACCGCTACCCCTGCATGCTGCGTTTCCACCCCACCTTCAGGGGGGGGTTGGAGGCAGGGATTTCGTTTCCCTCGCTGTCCGACGCGCTTCTTGGAGATCTGGCTTGCTGAACTACTGAGTAACATGTATATATATGGAAAACTGATTCGTGTGGGTAGTTGGGAGGTAACGAAAATGGTGCACTGAGTAGGTAGGTAGCTAATCTAACAATTATTGGACACCTTTTATGTCAATAACTGGGTGGATGAAACCAATTGGTTGCTCACCAGAGTATTCTCCACACTAGTATTTATATACTGTGCGCTCGGTAGTAGACATACACTACCGATCAACCAACAAAGAAAAAAGGACGCTGGTGGAAAAAAGCCGGGGAAAAGGAACTTCGATGAAGAACAGCATTGCGAACGAAGGGGCTTGAAAACAGTAAAAGATCCCCACCAGCTAGTACGCTCTCGACAATTAAACAACTAGAAGAGGGACTCCAGGAGGAAATTGGGACTTGTCTAATAACACTCAGTAAGTGAACAACTGTATTTCTAAACCCCAGTTTAGTAATAACTAGGTCCAGTCAAATTATGCCTACAATGTGGTCTAAGACCTAGGATCAACTTATAGCTTAACAAAGGTTAAGGTAAATTACCCTAACCTAATTTGGTGAGGGAATCCAACTGTAGACTCGATTTACTCTGCCCGCTCTGGACCATTTCCGGAATCTCTAGTCTAGGCTGACCCCTACAAGGCTAGGCTTAACCTATTCTACGGTTAAGATTCGGTAGAACACATCCACCAAACTCGATATTGATATTTATACAGCGAGATAGAGTGAAGAAAAACAAGAAAACTTTATACTAATTTTGCCGGAAATTCCTATTTATCGAGATAATTTACTTTCGAAATTATTAATTTTGGCGCCATTATTCACTAGTCAAACCATCTTGTCCTGTGTGTATGTAGTCATGTTGTTATCATTAGCCAATCGGCGGCTGCCCCATTGTCACGTGATACTCCGTGCAGGTTCAGAGGCTGAAATTTGAATTCAACAATCGCTTTAGAATGGCTGTCTGTGATGGAAGCTTCCACTCCGAGTGGGACGTCATCTAGGCCTAAGTTAGGTTAGGAGTACTACCCTTTCTGGGTCCCGAATTCATTGTGGGGTACCCATGCCCGGTTAGGTCAACTGTATGCCCATGACAATTGGTTAGGTTGAGTTGTTATTTTCGTTAGTTTTAATGAAAATATCACGCCTGGTTCTAACCTAAGCCTAGATGACGTCCCACTCGGACTGAGTTTCCGATGGTTAAATAGAATTAACCAATATTTCCAACTAGGTTAGGTTACTTTGCCGTGAATATTACTGACGAAAATAGGTTTTACTGGTGTATTTAATGCAGTTTCAATTGATTCTGGCCTTTTTAGCCCACAATTTCCCTGCTCTTCAAAGCCTTGTTGGAGGGGGGGTATCTCCATTACGGTGCATTTGCGGCAAAAATGAAGGTCAGATTCAATTGAAACAGCATGAAATACACCAGAAAAACTTATTTTCGTCACCAGTTTGGGTGGATATGTTCTACCGAATCTTTACCCTCAATTTATTTGATCTTATCTCTGATAATTTCTTCTCGCCTTATATTTCATTACAATCCCTAGTTAAACTCTTTTGACTTAAACATGGACAGTGAGGAATTGCAACAATTAAAAAAGAAAAAGCGTGGAAAGTTGGGTGCTGTTACTAGGGCCATCAACACTTTTAACAATATTACACAACCAGACAAGGAAGATTTAGAGGATGTAATTCTTAAATTGGATAAACAAAAGAAGGATATACTGGTCATTGATGAGAGTATTTCAAAGTTAGTTGAACCTGAAATGGATGACGAACAACTTACAGACCTTTACTCTGATAATGATCAGCAGGTAATCTCAATTGAAAAGCACATAAGGAGACTACTGTCTCGTTTGAACGACTTAATACCAAATAAACCTATTTCTGATTTTAATCAAAGTAGAGCTAACGTTCAACAAAATTTAAGTAGCATGCCAAATCCCGAGTCACAAGAATTTAGGACTAAGTTACCCACTTTGCTAGTACCAACATTTGATGGGGACACGGTACAATTCCCATCTTTCATTGAAAAATTTGAGAGTTCAATAGGAAATAAACCTTATATTTCAACTGTTGATAAGTCTAGCTACTTAACTAGTTTCCTTAAAGGTCCAGCCTATTTACCAGCTGTGGGTGATTCATATGAAGTAACTCTTGATCTCTTGAAACATAATTACAATAAAGATGAGATTATATTTGAATTATCTCAACAAATTATCGATTTTGCACCCGTAAAAGATAACCATATTGATATGGAAAGATTTTATTCAAAATCAGAAGCTATTATGGGACAACTGGTTAGCAATGAGATAGATATTAAAGCTTCATCTTGGTTTACACAAGGCGCAGTTCTTAGGTGCCTCCCTTTGAGGATTAAAGATGTTTTAATTCAAAAGACAGGAGAAAATTATCCTAATCTTGAAAACATCAGAAAACACTTTCCAACTATCCTAACTAATTTCAAATTGAGAAATAGTTCAACACAAAATAAGACCCAGACTATGGATAAACCAAAGACTGTCTTCAGAGACCAACTAGCTACAGACAAAACTTGATACTGTAGACGCAGATATGACCAACTATACCACACGAACACCTACATTACAGAACTTAATGTAACTACTACCTCAACTTACCACACTGTAAATTTTGTGAAGTGATGAACACAGTAGTACTGGGTGTGGCAAATATCCAGACTTTAACTCATGATCTAGAAGATGTGAACAGTTGAATCTATGTAAAAAGTGTATTGGCCAGGGACATTATAAGAAAGACTGTAAATCTAGGTTAAGATTCGATTGTAAGTTTTGTAAAAGTTCAAGACATGTCCCATCAATGTGTAATTCACTGAAGTGTCCAAACAACGTAGCAAAAAACGCTGAGGTTCTTTTACCAACTATTACTTTGGACTTGGTGAATGGTGAGGGTAGCACCACTCCAGTAAGATGTCTTATAGACTCTTGTTCTCAACAAACATTTGTTTCACAAAATTTAGTCAATACATTGGGTTTGACACCAAACCCGAATGAACAAGAACTCAATATCACATCCTTTGTTAAAGATGACTCAAACAAAAATAGCTATAGGACAATTGACCTGGAATTACATGTAGGAAATGAATTAGAAAACATTAAGTCATTATTCCAAAAGTAGGACAAAACAAAATTGTTGTACCCAAACTAGAACAAAACCATTAATCATTTGAGGAAACAGTACAATATAGCTGATAGACATATCACAAACAACACAGTAGCCAACATTGAAATGTTAATGGGGGCAGATTATATTGGTCTTATTCATAGGGGCATAGTGAAGATAGGTAATGGTATAGCTTATCAGACAATCAGGGATAGACCCCTTGGGTGACCTATCCAGATACAACCTAGACCTAAACCAGAATAGTTCATGACTAACAAATACTATGTGCCTCAACACAATCCTACATAACACCTGTAAGAATAGCAACACTTTGAATAATATTATAACAGCCGAGAACATTAATTCATCACTATCAAATGAAACTGTAGATGAGGCAATTCAAACGTTATGGTTCCTAGAATCTGTGGGTATACATGACACAAATCAAACTTCAGAAGATCAGTTAATGGTAGAAAGATTTGAAGACACCATTCAGTGCAAAGACAATAGTTATTTTGTCGAGTTACCTTGGAAAATAAATTGTCCAACTTTAAGAGATAATCTCAAAGTAGCTGAAGGACATTTATATAAAGTAATAAAAAAGCTCAAACAGGATAATAGAATTCAAATGTACAGTGATGTCTTCAAAGAACAGCTACAGAAAGGCTTCATTGAAGAAGTAACAACTAAGCCTTTTAAAAACGATGGTTGCCATTATTTAACCCACAGGGGGGTTTATCGACAAGATGCCCCAACAACAAAACTCATAGTAGTATATAACTGTAGCCTCAAAGACAGTAATAAACACAGTTTGAATGATTGCCTGATTGAGGGTCTTAATCTGATTTCTGACCTTGTGAAGATCTTACTCAGGTTCAGGTTAGATAAAAATGCCTTACAAAGTGACATTTCAAAGGCATTTTTGAGAATAAATCTTAAAAATGAATATGACAAGAATCAACTTAGGTTCTTATGGTTCAGGGATCCATTTGATTTGAATAAAGGGTTCATAACCTATAGATTCAATGTTGTGTTGTTTGGAGCCAATTGCTCACCTAGCCTATTAGCATTGACAATTAGACATCATCTGAACCAGTTTAATAACTCTTTAACATTAAACTTCCTTAAAAAACATTTTTATGTAGACAATCTAATAGGCTCAACATCAACAAAATCTGAATTATCTGAGGTCTATGAAAACTCTCAAAACATTATGCAACAAGGTAACTTTGAACTTAAAGAGTGGATTTCAAATGATGAGGATTTAAACAAAAAGATTTTAAAGGATAATAATGGTCTTACTGAACCATCAGACACAGTTAAAATTTTAGGTATGAACTGGTATTTGGATGCAACTTCTAACAATCATGATTCAATCTGCACTAAAAGTTTTAGACTTGATGAGGAAGCTAACACTAAAAGTGAGATATTATCAGAGGCTTCCAAAATTTTGATCCCATGTGTCTATTCCTGCCTTCAACAATAAGATCAAAGATTCTCCTCCAAGAACTTTGGAGGACAAATGTTGGATGGGATGAGCCAATAACAATTGAAGATAAAAAATCTTGGAAGAAGTTAGCTACTGATTTAAGTGCAGAACATTAAAATACCAAGGTGCTGTGGGTTTAGAAATAAACCCGAGAGACTTCATGTGTTTGCTGATGCAAGCACACAGGATAATGGGTGCTGTGCTTTGTAAGTCCTACAGAAAGCCATCTAATTTATGCAAAAGGGAAAGTTGCACCTCTCAAACCTACCCGAACCATACCTCAATTGGAACTATTGGCTGCTGCGTTAGCCATTAAGACCATTTCATTTCTTAAGGATGTTTACCATGATGTGAACATAGCTGATATCCACATCTGGCTCGACGGTCAGATTTGTCTTCCCTGGATACGGAATGATAGCATTAATATAAGAACATCTTTGTAAGAAACAAGCTAAAAGAAATAGCTGAAGCTATTGAAAGCCTACAAGTCAATTTTCACTATGTTCCAACTAAACAAAATCCAGCAGACTTTCTGACCAGAGGTTTATCCTACAAGTTGTTCAAGTCAAGCAAAACTTGGTTAATGGGACCTAAGTGGCTTTGTAATACAGACCAATGGCCTGTGGAACAAGTTAACCTGGTATTAAGTTTAACCTTTTCAAATGAAAAGGTTGAACCAATCATTAATTATAAAGATTATTCCGACTTCAGCAAGCTTGTCAGGGTCACAGCCTACTGTTTGAGGTTTGCTCACATTTTAACTATAATTAACAAACAGTTAAATAAGAACAAACACAATTATACGGAAGTTGCAACCAAGTACTGGATAGGGCATCCACAACAAAAAGAATACAATAAAGATTTAGAATTCTTGACTAATGGGAAACAAACAAAAGAGCCTGTACCATCAGTAGTTGTAGCTCTAAACTTGTTCAGAGATGAGGGAGGTGTTATTATTTTTTTATTGGGTTCAAAATCCCAGCTGAGCCGTGAACGGCCAAGCTCTGAAGGGCCAGTTCAACCGACAGCCCAAGTTAAGCTAGATTAAAAACTTACGGACTTGGAGGTCCTATTAGGTCCTACCTCAGGGTTGCTGACTCGATGTAGGCCTACCTTAGGCCTCAGTTGCATGAATTTAAGATAAAAAACAAAAGGGGCACTATTTATGGTCTTCTTTCTAAACCTTGCAACAACAACACAACTTGCACTATTGCACGATGCAACAATCTTGTATCTAAACAACCAAACTGAATTGCAAGAGAGCTCTCTATAAGACCACACCCTATAAGTACGGCATTCCACAAACGAGTAGAAAAGACGCGCAGCACCCCAAAAAATGATGCCACAAGAGTGCTCAAATAATGATGCCACAAGAGCCCAAAAATGATAGCTCTAAATGAAGTGAATTTTTCACTAACCTTACAATTATGAGATGGATATATACACACCTTAACTTAATATATACAAGCAATGCTGCATCAATCAGCTTAGTCATCATATCGCCTTGGGACAACAATGGTTCTTCCTCTTCTAGATTTTCTAACACTCCCCACCGAAGAGGCATTGTTGTCATTACCTTCTGCAAGTTTAACCAAACCTTCTCCATGAGGCTGTAACTCAAATGTTTCATCTTGACTATCCGTGTTTTTGCTGAATTCTAAAGCATAGAGTTTTTGTATAGGTCTCATTAATTTTCCTCCTGAAGTCTTTACCAGTGCAGACCTAACTAAATTGTCTTTGCCAACAAACAACTCTTCAATTATGCCAAGCTTCCAGCATTGCCTTGGTCTTTCATCCCCAATCATTACCACTTCTCCCTCCTTGATACAATTTGCATTGGAGCCCTTTACATTGCCTGATGGGTAATAATTGAGTTCTGGCAAGTATTCCATCTGCCACCTCTTCCATAACTGATCTTGTAGCTCTTCGAGGTGCCTGAACCTTCTGGTTAACTCTCCTTGAGTACTCTGGATAGGCTGCAAGTCTTCTGGCACACTGCGGCTTGATGTTAATAGTTTACCACAAAGGAAATGATTTGGTGTCAATGGCTCTGCATCCTGCATATTGTTATAAGCAAAAGTGATAGGCCTACTGTTCACTATTGCTTCAACTTCACACAAAACAGTGCAGAATTTTTCTTTGCTCAAATGAGCATTAGCTAAAAGTTTCTTTAATGGACACTTTACACTTCTCACTAGCCTTTCCCAAAATCCTCCCCACCATGGTGCTCTCTCAACAATAAACTCCCACTGTACCCCTTGGTGTGAAAAATTGGATTGGAATCCTTCCTCTTTTAGCAAGGACCAAACTTCTTGGAGTTCCTTTGCAGACTTTTTGAAGGTTTTTGCCTTATCCGATATGATTTTATTTGGGAAACCCCTTCTGTTCACAAACCTTTTAAAGGCCAAAAGAAATACATCACTACTTAAGTTGCTTACCAACTCCAGATGGATTGCTCTGGTGGTAGCACATGTGAAAAGACATATAACCTTTGTTAGACTACCCTTGCTCAAACACATAGACTGGACCTGCGAAGTCTACTCCCACTACATCAAATGGGGCAGTATAGACACATCGTTCTCTTGGAAGTGGAGCCACCTTTTCATAATAAGGCTTTGCACTCCAACGCTTGCAAACCACATATTTATGCAAGACCTTTTTAACTACTTGTCTAATTTTGGGAATCCAAAACTGTTGTCTGATCTCTATTATCACTTCTCTAACTCCAGCATGTAACAACTTATGATCAGTATCCAGGATCAAAAGTTCCACAAAGTGCTCCCGAGAAGGTAGCAAAATTGGATGTCTTTTCTCCTCTGGAAGCCCAGAAAACTGTAGTCTACCTCCTACTCTCAATAAATCCTAATCCAAAAACACATCCAAGCCCTTGAGAGCAGAATGTGTTGGTAGAACCTGTAATGGACGGCTGGTGAGCAATTCCCTCTCATCACCAAATTTTTCCTTCTGCACATATACCACCCAGTATTGCCTGGCTTGCTGAATCTCCATACTATTCAGAATTCCTTCCCTTCTTGTTTCTCCCTTAATAGTGTTGGTAAATCTATATACCCAATACCCATGCTGTCACTCTTAACAACCTTTTCAGACTGTTAATGTCCTCAAGCCTCAATATGGGGTCCTGCTGCATAACTTGACAACTGTTCACAGTGCATTTTCTTATTTCACTCACCCATTCTTCTTGAGCCTGGCATTCTCCTACAATAGGCTGATTAGGCCACTTTTCGCTTCCAAGTTTTAGCCACTCTGGCCCATTCCACCACAAACTTGACTGTGCAAGATCTTTCACTGAAATTCCTCGTGTTGGTAAATCAGCTGGGTTTTGGGTGCCTGGACAATGCTTCCATTGCTTGGGATCTGTGTGTGCTTGAATTTCCTCCACCCTATTGGCAACAAATGGTTTCCATTTCCTTGCCTGGCTTCTTAACCAGTGCCAAACTATAGTGGAGTCTGTCCAATAATAGCTTGGAATTTCATAGAGGGCCAAAGACTTTTGCAATGTAACTGCAAGCCGACTAGCAATAACTGCACCCATCAATTCCAACCTTGGAACAGAAAGCCTTTTTAAAGGTGCCACTCTGCTCTTTGCAGCAACCAACCTGCAACTTACTTCCTCTTTGAATGTGCCTCTTATATAAATACAAGTTGCATAGGCTTCCTCACTTGCATCACAAAAGATGCGCAGCTCCAAATTGTCTGGACTATTGTTCAACTCTCCAAAGAACCATCTTGGGATTTCAATGTCTCCAAAATGTGCCAATTCTTTGAACCAATATTTCCACCTTACCACCATATGATCAGATAACTCTTGGTCCCAACTAAGTCCAATTTCCCAGAGGCTCTGAAACCAAATTTTTTACTTTATCACAAATGGAGCCAGGAATCCAAGAGGATCAAAGACCTTTGAAGCCAAACTAAGAGCTGTACGTTTTGTCCACCTTGTCTCATTCTCAGCCAGCACTACTAAAGATTTCCCATTGAAGGTAAACAAATCCTCTCCTTGCTCCCAAACAATGCCTAGCACTTTTGCGTCTATTGCCCACAATCTCTTAATACCAGAATCCTCAATACTCTCTGCTGCATCAGGTACTACACAGGACTGACTCATAAACTCTTGTAATTGAGAATGATTGGTCTGCCATTTTCTAAGCTCCATGCCAGCCTCCCTCATTATAGCTCTAGCCTCCATGAATATCTGTTTAGCCATTTCTGTATTATCCACGGAACACAGCATATCATCAACGTAAAAATTTTTCCTTGTGTTCAATAGTGTTAGGATAGACTTCAGAATATTTTTGAAAATGGTACTGCATAGTAGCTGCCAACAGAAATGGACTAGAGCTGAGGCCAAACAACACTGACTTCATTCTATATGCTTGAACCTTAGGTTCATTTTCCAACAAGTCTTTCGTATCCACCCACAGATACCTTACTGCATCTTTGTCCTCTGGTTTTAAATTTATCTGCAAAAATGCTTGCTTCACATCTACAGTCAATGCTACAAACCTGAATCTCAGTAACAAGGAAAATAAATCTGCATTTAAATTTGGCCCAGCATCCAAACAGTCTTTCAAGGACACACCACCTTTGTCCTTGGCTGAGCCATCAAAAACTACCCTCAGTTTGGTGGTAGTTTTGTCTCGCCGTACACTGCATGGTGTTGCAGATAATGTGCGTCCTGGCTCACCAGCTCACCTTGCACCCTTTCAGCATAGCCCTCCCTTACATAGCTTAGGATGGCCTCATTGTATTCAATTAACAACTCATTTTTTCTTAGCCTGTACAATGAAGTCTCCAACCTCCGATTAACTAGCTGAAGGTTTGAACCGGGTCTGCAAGAATCCTTCCAAGGGAGGTCAACTTCATAGCAACCATCTCTAAACCCAATCCCTTTTTCAAATTGCTCTAAAACATCACTGTTCACTGTACTTGCCTGTTTGTCCTTTATGCCAATGGATTCAAGTTCCCAAAACGCTTTCAAATGCCTTTCCAAACCATGGCTGTCTCCTCAATCTTAACAAAAAGAGCTTTAACCTCCATTTCATTGCAATAGCTACCAGGCCTCGAGATGTGCGGACAATATTACCAGTGATGAAGTCCCAATAATAGTCAGCTCCAATCAAAAGACTAATATCTTCTGTTCCTTCATACTTATTATTGCCCAAATTAATTCCTTTAACTTGCAATTGTTATAATGTTATAATGTTTCAGACCAACAAAAACCCTAGGATCCACTCATGGCTGGTCTACCTAACTGTGTTCGTAATTGTGTATTGTGTATGTCCTCCGTGGTGGCGGAGGGGACCTACAATTTTACGAGGGTTCCGAACCACAAGAACATAAGAAATTTATGTAAGAACTGCCTGTACATTGGCAACAACCAATTTTTACAAAACTAAATAATTATCAATTTAGAACTAATTAATTAATTATCGATTTAAAACTAAAAATAGAATCTCTCGATCCAGAGGAACAAGTCATAATAGACTACTATCCACAAATATGTTACACTCTATATCTATTTGTAACCGGCATGCAAATATATCAGATCCAAAGAATCCAGTCAATTTCATTACGGTATCCATCAATACTAGTACCTTGCCAACCAAAAATAAGTCACGGTCCATATCGATTTTGGACCAAGTCAAAATTTAACACCATATACATTACAATATATATACTTAGGAGGAAAAGTGTAGGTGTGGCTGTAAAGACTGTACAGTAATGTAGAAATGTGTGTGCACCCATTTTGGGTCTCCCATTTCAAGGTGCTTGTGGGGCAAGTAAAGATCATGAGTTTTTCAATACCTCACAGTACTATGTGGGGGGCACCGCTCGGCAGAGGAATCTCTTTAAATGGGGTGTGTAAGGGCAGAGAGTATCCCCCAACCCAAAATGCTGCCTCCCTATATCCCACAACGCTTGTGTTGAGCTGTGGGATCTATCACCACAAAGCCTTAATTTTACTACCTTAAACTATACCCAATCTAGCAACATATGCGTCTAATCGATTTTTAAACATGTTTATAGACGTGCTACTAATTACTTCTACCGGCAAACTATTCCAGCTATTTACTATTCTATGCGTAAAAAAGTTTTTCGCAACTGCTGTCTCGAACCTTCTACTTGTCAACTTACACCCGTTATTTCTAGTCCTATTATATTGAGATATTTCGAAAAAGCTATCTCTATCTACGTTATCGAACCCATTCATAATTTTGAAAACCTGGATTAGATTACCCCTTAGCCTCCTAGTCTCGAGTGTAGTCAATTTTAACTCCTTAAGCCTATTCTCGTACGACTTTGACCTAAGCGACGGAATCATCTTAGTTGCTCGTCTTTGAACTCTTTCGATTTTGTCTATATCTTTGCGCATATGCGGATTCCAAAATTGGCCCGCTTACTCCAAATTGGGTCTAACTAATGATTTATAAAGAGGAACTATAATATTGCGCGATTTGTACTCAAAATTTCGAGCTATAAAACCTAATACTTTGTTCGCCTTATTGACTGCTGCTGTACTTTGTTTCGCTACTTTTAAATCACCAGTGACTATAACTCCTAAATCTTTTTCCTGCTCTACGCTTGTTAAATCTTTCCCTGACATAATATACACAAAATTACCATTACGCGAACCTATATGCAAAATTTTGCACTTATCAACGTTAAATTTCATTTGCCATGTGACTGACCAATCAACGATTTTATTCAGATCTTCCTGGATTTTACCTCTATCTTCGTCATTAATCGCCCAACCACCCAGCTTCGTGTCATCCGCAAACTTTGAAACTGTACTGACTAGGCCGACATCTAAATCGTTAATATATATATAGAAAAAGCAAGGGGCCCAATACAGAACCCTGAGGAACGCCACTCGCTACATTAGCCCAACACGACTCCGCTCCATCAACGACCACCCTCTGTTTCCTACCTCGCAACCACTCTTCTATCCAATTTATTACTACACCCCTGATTCCATGAGCCTTAGTTTTTTCAATGAGTCTTTTGTGCGGCACGGTGTCAAACGCTTTCTGAAAATCTAAATAGTCAACATCAACCGCCCGATGTCTATCGTAAACGTCAACCACGCTTTGGAAAAATTCTAAAAGATTAGATAAGCAAGATTTGTTTCGCCTAAAACCGTGCTGCATATTTGTAACTAGTTTATGCAATTCTAAGTGTTCGACTATACGATCCCTAATTATTGATTCTAGTAGCTTACCCAGTGGTGTAGTGCTGTGGGAACGGCGTTCCCTTACTTTTTTTGGTAGACGGAACGGCGTTCCCTCACTATTTCAAATAAATCCGAACTTACAACTCTCTAACGTCATGAAATTTTAATTCCCACCCCCTAGAAGAAATATGAGAAAGAATCATTAACTGTTTCATTTCTTTTAGCTTCGACTGAGGCAATGCTAGCCTATAAAGTTCTGGTGAAACAGTCACCACGGCGTACCAGTTGTTAACTTTTTTTTAGTTAATCATTCCAGTTGTTAGCTATTTTTATTGATCGTACTGGATGTCATATATCTAATGACACTGGAAATACTGCATCTGCAACCTTGGAATATATCCTAATATCCAGTGCATATGACCTCAAAATATCCCTGAAATTGGTCAGATTTCAAAAGATTTCCCGGGGGGCTTACAGTGCCCCCGGACCCCCAGCTGTATGGGCTCGCCGCGCTCGCCATTGTTCCCCCCCGCATCTGAGTAACACTTTCAAAATGCGTTCCCTCACTTCTTTATTTAGCACTACACCACTGAGCTTACCAACAACAGACGTTAAACTGATTGGCCTATAATTTCCCGCCGCACCTTTATCGCCTTTCTTAAAGATAGGTGTTACGTTTGCTAACTTGAAATTATCTTGTACGCACCCCTCAGAAATAGACGCATTAAAAATCTTTGTTAGCGGCACAACAATGCTATCTTTTAATTCTTTTAGTTGTATGGGATATATGGAATCCGGCCCCGGTGATTTACGCGTTTTCATTTTATCAATATAGCGAATTACCACCCCTTCACTAACCACGATATTATCCAAAATATTACCATTATCAAAAGGTATTATGTCTATGACCGTAGGAATATTCGTTACATCTTCTATAGTAAAAATTGACGTAAAAAATTCGTTTAGCAAGGTAGCCATTTCCTTGTTTTCAGAAACTAGATCTCCGTTTACATTTTTCGAAGGCCCCAAGACACTTTTTAGTGGATTTCTATTATTAACGTATTGAAAGAATCGCTTGGGGTTTTCTTTACCGTCACGAGCTATGGAGATTTCAAATTCGCGCTTGGACTTTTTTATTACACTTTTCGCTTCACGCCTTAGATATATGTAGTTGTTTCGTAACCACAAATTGTCTTTATCGCACTTATGTAGCCTATAAACCCTATCTCTACTCTTTATAATGTCTCCTACTCTAGAAGTAAACTACAAGGGCTTGTTGTTTACTTTCGCACGCTTAATTTTGTACGGTACACATTCCTCATTTATAATCCTAAATACTGTTTCGAACGATTCCCACATTAGTTTTGCGTTGAAGTTCCCCATTACGTTTTCCCAATTGACGTGTGACAATCTATTTCGAAATTTACTAAAGTCTGCGTGCTGGAAGTTATGAATTTTAGTCGAGTTAGCTGGTTTCGAGTGACTTACTGAGAGGACAAACTCTACCATATTGTGATCGCTATTGCTTAACGGTTCCATTACTTGAAGATCAGTAATTAGCCTATCATCCGTAGTTATTACTAAATCTAAAATACTGTCCAACCTCGTAGGTTCCCCAACCTTTTGAATAAGAAAGCTATCCTCGAGAAAATTAACTAAACGATTACCTTCCGCGTCTCCCTGCATTGTATCGTAATTCACGTTGGCGCAATTAAAGTCACCCATAACTAAAGCCTGCTCACTACCGATTATTCTCTTTAGTTCACGATATAACGCTTCGTCCGTATCAGCTGTTTGATTAGGGGGCCTATATATAACCGCAACAACAAGTTTGAAATCGTTCAATTTAAGTTCTGCTATAGTCGAATCTATCGGTTCTGGAAATGTGTGCTTTACTTCTATAACGTTCGCAATATTATCTTTGATATACAACATAACACCGCCTCCTCGCCTACCTATTCTGTTTTTAACAAAACGTCTATAACCTTTAATTTGATACTCCCCTACAAAGTCACGAGTTTCAGTGCTAAGCCACGATTCATTTATCGCAATTATATCATAGTCTTTACAAGCAATTAAAGAAAAAACTCTCGTTTCTTTTATATCGTAGGCTACGAGCATTTAAAGATAGAACCTTCAAATTGTTTGTAATTGCGACACCTTCGCGAGCGCAGCGGAAATTTGTGGAATTTACGCTGGGACCGTTCGAGTTACAGCAGCCTGAAAAGAAGAGACAGTATTATGAAATAGTCTTCCTAAACGCGCAGCTCCAACGTCATTAAGATGAAGCCCATCTCCGAGGAACAAGTCTCTCCTGCCTTAGAAACTGTTCCAAAAATTCGCAAAATGCACTCCTTCCTGTTGGCAAAGAGACTTTAGGTTATTGTTAATATAGGTCGCTTTGCTGTAGAAACACAACACAACTGTAGAACTGTGGGGCCGCGCAGTTAATTTTCCGCATTTATATTATTTTTATATTAGTTACCGACAAACCAATTTTGCGCGTACCAAATTGTATATATTTTATCACTGTGTAATTTTAAGAATCATATATAATCTTCATAAATAAGTATTGTACATAAATTTTTATATATATTTATGTACAATACTTATTTATAAAGATTATATATGATTCTTAAAATTACACAGTGATAAAATATATACAATTTGGTACGCGCAAAATTGGTTTGTCGGTAACTAATATAAAAATAATATAAATGCGGAAAATTAACTGCGCGGCCCCACAGAACACACAACTCAATCCTTCCTCTTCTTTTAACATTCTTGGCGTTTCCTTTTCTTGTGATCTTTCCTGGAAAGATCACATACACTCTCTTTCTAAAACAGCTTCTAAGAGGTTAGGTGTGTTGTACCACCTCCGCGGTTTCTTCACCCCCACTCAGTTGCTCTCTCTGTACAGGGGTCTTGTTCGCCCCTGCCCTGTATGGAATATGCTTCTCATTGTGAGATGGTTCAACCCACACAGCCGTACATGACTGGGTGGAATCAAAGGTTTTCGTCTCATCAATTCCCCGCCTCTTACTAATTGTCTTCAATCTTTCTCTCTTCGCCGCAATGTTGCCTCACTCTCTCATTACTATCGCTATCATAACGGACACTGCTCTTCTGAACTGTCTAACTGCATGCCTTCTCCTTTAAGGAGAGCACGCAGTACCGGACTTTCTACACTTTCTTATTCCTTTTTCTGTCCAACTATCTAATGCTAGGGTTAATCGGTATTATCAGTCTTTCATCTACTCAACCGGTCTGTTATTTATTTATTTATTGGGTTCAAAATCCCAGCTGAGCCGTGAACGGCCAAGCTCTGAAGGGCCAGTTCAACCTACAGCCCAAGTTAAGCTAAAATTAAAAACTTACGGACTTGGAGGTCCTATTAGGTCCTACCTCAGGGTTGCTGACTCGATGTGGGCCTACCTTAGGCCTCAGTTGCATGAATTTAAGATAAAAACAAAAGGGGCACTATTTATGGTCTTCTTTCTAAACCTTGCAACAACACAACACAACTTGCACTATTGCACGATGCAACAATCTTGTATCTAAACAACCAAACTGAATTGCAAGAGAGCTCTCTATAAGACCACACCCTGTAAGTACGGCATTCCACAAACGAGTAGAAAAGACGCGCAGCGCCCCCAAAAATGATGCCACAAGAGCCCCAAAATGCTAGCTGTAAATGAAGTGAATTTTTCACTAACCTTACAATTATGAGATGGATATATACACACCTTAACTTAATATATACAAGCAATGCTGCATCAGTCAGCTTAGTCATCATATCGCCTTGGGACAACAATGGTTCTTCCTCTTCTAGATTTTCTAACACGGTCAACTCTGGAACAATCTTCCTCAATCCATCTTTCCTCCTGTCTATGACCGCCCATCTTCTAATGTCTTCTAGTGTCTAAGCATCTCGAAAACCTCGGACCTTCATTTTGGCTCTCTTCTTCTCCTATGGGAGGGGCGCTTTTGCGGACGTTTGCCGTTGGCCCCTCCTTCCTGCGTAAAAAAAAACAAAAGAAACGTAAAATTAATTATCTCATAACTTTAATATACATACTGCATACCTTCTAAGGTCGATAAAAAATATACCTTAAATAATTTTATTTATTTGAAAAAATAAATAAAAATTAAAAAAAAAACATGTTTTTACTTGGGGGGCCGACGGGGCCCTGTATGGTCAGAGTCCTAGGCCCGGACCTAGGTGGCTTGTGTGTTAATCTGGTACTGATACCTGGCCATCCCAAAAACGGTGAAAAACCTGTTGATAATATTGACATAAGAACATAAGAGATTTTTATAGTGGGCACACTAGGGGCCACTTCGGCCCATCGAGGTGGCTCCACTATGTAAAAACTGCCTGTACATTGACAACAACCAATTTTTACAAAACTAATTAATTATCAATTTAAAACTAATTAATTTTCAATTTAAAACTAAAGATAGAATCTCTGGATCCAGTGGATCAAAGTCATAATAGGCTACTATCCACAAATATGTTACACTCTACATCTATTTATAACTGACATGCAAATATATCAGACCCAAAGAATCCAGTCAATTTCATTATGGTACCCATCAATACCAGTACCTTGCCAACCAAAAATAAGTCACAGTCCATATCAATTGCGGACCAAGTCACAATTTACAACCATATACATTACAATATATATACTTAGGAGGAAAAGTGTAGGTGTGGCTGTAAAGACTGTACAGTAATGTAGAAATGTGTGTGCACCCATTTTGGGTCTCCCATTTAAAGGTGTTTGTGGGGCAAGTGAAGATCATGAATTTTTCAATACCTCACAGTACTATGGGGGGCACCGCTCGGCAGAGGAATCTCTTTAAATGGGATGTGTAAAGACAGAGAATATCCCCTAACCCAAGATGCTGCCTCCCTATATCCCACAACACTTGCGTTGAGCTGTGGGATCTATCACCTAAATGCACATAATATATATGAAATAAACTAGTACCATTCATGCAATAAAAATGGGCTTAAACACTATCGCCAGATGTCCCTTGCAGACATCAAACTATCCAACCTTCTTTTGAAAGAATCAAGTGTATCTGAAGTCACCACTTCTGTCAGACTGTTCCAAAACTTAATTACTCTGTTTGTAAAACTATGTTTTCTTAAATTTGTTCTACATCTTGGCTTAAATAATTTCATACTATGACCTGTAGTCTGGTTATTGTGATCTTTAATGAAAAGAGATTAAAAATCTATCTTATCCAACCCTTTTATCATTTTATACACCTCTATCATATCTGTGAAAAAACTATATAGGGCTATGGGTTGATTGCCTGTGCCCTCATCCGTTGGAAATTTCCAGCAGACTTCAGTGGAGGGTTACCGACAAAAGCCCTATGCTTTTTCGTTAGAGAGTTATGAATATGTAGGTCTTTAAAGGACCTCTTTATATTTATTTTGATTACGGTAATTCTAGCGTCGGGATTTGCGCGACCTACAGTATATTAGAATGAAAATAATTTGCCTCACCTTATTTTTGCTGGGTCTTTGTTTGTTTCGATGGAGGGCGTTACGATCATCTTCGGTGTAGGGCCGCCACGATCGAGTTTCGCGACGAATTAACTTTATGTAATTAATATAATATAAACACTTTTAGGTATAGGCCTATCCTGTGGTTTATTATAAGGAATTCACTCAGAACTTTAGGGGGACAATTTCACATCCTCCCTGTTGAAAGCTTCGCTGTAACATAAACAGCCCTGAGAGCCGTTCCTTGGTTCGCTTGTATTTTCATTATTATTTGCCGATCTAGCAAAATTTTGTTTGGTCTACTTCTCTGTAGTAGACCAAACAATAAATTGAGTTTTCTTGTTGCTATGTGAGACTGATTCATGCATACAGGTTCTTTGTACGTATGGCAATTATTTCATTCCCACTAGGCTATGTCGCCAATCCCGAGGCAATTTTGTATAGATATTTAATTCAATTAATTAATAATTTATATTTAATTATGAAATAAATGTACCACATATGATACCATGTTGTGAGTGCGTATAGTTTTTCCATATACTGGGGGGGCCGGAGAAAAATTTGTATGTTGTAGATCAAATTTTTTGATAAACTGTGTTTTAAACCATGTGAAATGGATTGAAAAGAATGAAATAGGAATTTAGGAAGAGAGAGGTTACTCAAGACCTATTTAAATATAAAAGTTCAAGAGGCCAACTTCTCAAGTTTAGTTAAAGTTATGTCAATCAGTTTGACTCCCTTTAAGTATAGGAAATTTATGGAATTAAAGTATGGTTATTAAGCATTTTAACTTTGCCCAATTTGTGTAAGGTTTATTAGTCACCAGTTTTAATTTTTTCTTGTAAAAGTTTTCTGGCTTTCAAAGCAGTCTTTCTTTGAGGCCTGTCAGGTTTTGTGGGACCCCCATGTGGTGTATTTTGTTGTGGGTATCCCTGATGATGAGATTTGTGAAGTGATTTCTCCTTGGAAGAAGAATTGGGTGCTTAGAGTTGTAAGTCAAAGTTGACTTGTTAAGCCTTCCTTTACACCTTATCAGACCCTCTGTATCCAGGTACAGATTTAGATCCATGACAAGTGAAGGAATTCCTTTGTTTAATGTGTTACTGGACCTAAGATACTTCAACTCCTTGTCAAATTTTGAAGCTTGTATCTGTTGGAGCCAGTATTTTGTTGCAGTTTCTGTTAAGTTAGAAAAGGCATTCTGAGGACAGTGTTTGAGAAGGTAGCTATTGACAAACTTGCAGCAATAGACTGTAATTCTCAAGAGTTTGTTGAGGTCTGAATAAAGGTGATAGTCAAATATAGGTTTGTCCTCAGTGATCTTTTCAGTTGTTGTAGAGTTGAGTGTGAGGTTAACTACTTTGGCTGGCCAAAGATCCTCACATGTTAGCCATTCGGGCCCTTCATACCAGATTTTATTTGTTTTCAACAGCTTGTAAGAGAGCCCTCTTGTCAAAAAGTCTGCAGGATTCTCTTTTGTTTTTATGTACCTAAATTTGATACCAAGGTTTGTGTTTGCAGTTTTGATTTCTGTTAGTCTGTTTTTCACAAATATATTTTTGCAAGAAGTTGTATCTGTGTTGGTCACCCATGTTAGACAAATTTGACTGTCTGTCCTTAAGTAAATGTTTGTTATGTCAACTTCTTTATACACTTGTGAAAGAAAGTCTGCTGTTTTAACTCTCAATGAGACAGCTAATAATTCAAGTTGTGGTACAGTTTTCTTTTGGTTTAAGGGTGCCACTTTTGCCTTTGAATAAACCAAGTTACTTTCATTTTCACTTGTTAAATAGGCACAACACCCGTAAGCTTGTGTGCTGGCATCTGTAAAAATGTGTAGTGTTTGAGATTTCAATCTGTAGCCAGCACATCTTGGTACGTAGATGTCTTGAACTTTGTTCAAGTCTGTGGCTAATTTTTTCCAATGAAGTTGGTCTTCCACTGAAAGTGGTTCATCCCAATCAATTTTCTTTTTCCATAAGTCTTGCAAAAGGGTTTTGGATCTTATGGTTGCTGGTAAATATAATCCAATGGGGTCGAAAATTTTGGATGATTCTGAAAGCACTTGTCTTTTTGTATCGGCATTTGGATTTAAGTTATAACTCTTTGTGCAAAGAGTGTCATCGTGTTCGGAATTCTGTTTTAAAAAAACAAAGCATTCCAAGTGTTTTCGTGTAATTGTTTGGTTCAATGTTCCCATTGTTGTCTTTTGTTATTTGTTCATTTAATTTAGGAGAATTAGAAAGAGTTTGTACTGTATTCAAACCTCCTACCACTTCAGACTAGTCAATACCCATAGTTTTAGTGGAGTAAATTTACTCCTCCACAGGTAGATCTGGAGGGCTTGGGGGTTCGAATCCTGTACTGGTTTTGTGTTGTTTGGCCTATGGCCTAGGGAGGCCACAAGACTTTTTTTTGTTTGGTCTCTGGCCAAAGGAGGCCTCAAGACCCTTGCTGTTTGGGTTATGGCCAAGGGAGGCCACAAAACCCCTGTTTGGGCTATGGCAAAGGGAGGCCACAAAACCCCTGTAGTTTGGGCTGTGGCCAACGGGAGGCCACAAGACCCCTGTAGTTTGGGCTGTGGCCACGGGAGGCCACAAGACCCCTGTAGTTTGGGCTGTGGCCACGGGAGGCCACAAGACCCATGTAGTTTGGGCTGTGGCCACGGGAGGCCACAAGACCCCTGTAGTTTGGGTTGTGGCCAAGGGAGTTTGGGTTGTGGCCAAGGGAGGCCACAAGACCCCTGTAGTTTGGGCTGTGGCCAAGGGAGGCCACAAGACCCCTGTAGTTTGGGCTGTGGCCAAGGGAGGCCACAAGACCCCTGTAGTTTGGGCTGTGGCCAAGGGAGGCCACAAGCCCCTTGATGAATATGTTGGGCTATGGCCAAGGTATGCCAACGCTCTTTGATGATTTGTTGGGCTATGGCCAAGGTAGGCCAAGCCATTTTGATAATTTGTTGGGCTATGGCCAAAGGTAGGCCATCAGCCCTTTGATGATTTGTTGGGCTATGGCCACGGTAGGCCAAGCCATTTTGATGAATTGTTGGGCTATGGCCAAGGTAGGCCATCAGCCGTTTGATGAATTTGTTGGGCTATGGCCAAGGGTAGGCCATCAGCCGTTTGATGAATTTGTTGGGCTATGGCCAAGGGTAGGCCATCAGCCGTTTCATGAATTTGTTGGGCTATGGCCAAGGGTAGGCCATCAGCCGTTTCATGAATTTGTTGGGCTATGGCCAAGGTAGGCCAAGGCCCTTTGATGATTTGTTGGGCTATGGCCAAGGTAGGCCAAGCCATTTTGATAATTTGTTGGGCTATGGCCAAAGGTAGGCCATCAGCCCTTTGATGATTTGTTGGGCTATGGCCACGGTAGGCCAAGCCATTTTGATGAATTGTTGGGCTATGGCCAAGGTAGGCCATCAGCCGTTTGATGAATTTGTTGGGCTATGGCCAAGGGTAGGCCATCAGCCGTTTGATGAATTTGTTGGGCTATGGCCAAGGGTAGGCCATCAGCCGTTTCATGAATTTGTTGGGCTATGGCCAAGGGTAGGCCATCAGCTGTTTCATGAATTTGTTGGGCTATGGCCAAGGGTAGGCCATCAACCCTTTGGTGAATTTGTTGGGCTATGGCCAAGGTAGGCCAAGGCCCTTTGATGATTTGTTGGGCTATGGCCAAGGGTAGGCCATCAGCCCTTTGATGAATTTGTTGGGCTATGGCCAAGGTAGGCCAAGGCCCTTTGGAATAGAGTAGTTTGTTTGTACGTGTCACTGTCTAACCATATAATTTTTGGCACAAAATTATGTGCACAGAATCAGAGCGCAGCAATAAAAGCTTTTACTCTCCGATCCTTGGTTATGTTTAGACAGGTTGTTGTGTTTGAGACACATGAAAGAGTAGTGTGTGTGTGTGGTGTGTGTGTGTTGCATTCCTCCGAATCCAGTTGGTCTTCAAAACTTGGATTCACCACTCCAATGAAGTCAATACCAGTAGTTATGAATGAGTAAATGTTGTGTATCCTACAGGTAGGTCTGGAAGGTTTTGGGGTTTTGAAGGAATCCAATCTGTTTGCAAGGAATGTATGTGTCTGTTGATGAAATCTGTTGTGTTTCTTCTTTTAAAAGAAGAATTGGATGTTTGAAGTATGTATATATTTATATACTGTACCGTACGTATGTGTGTAAATGTGTATTTTGTTATAGGGGTTTATTTTTGGGTTTTGGATTAGGTTAATCAATTTGGCTGAGTAAAGATCCTCAAACGTTGCATTTGAGACCCTTATATCAAGCCTTGTCTGTAATAGGTTGTGCCTCTATGTCAAATAGGACTTGGTATGCCTATATGTCAAATAGGGTTTGAAATAGGTTGGGCCTATATGTCAAATAGGACTTGGTATGCCTATATGTCAAATAGGATTTGGAATTGGTTGGGCCTATATGTCAAATAGGACTTGGAATAGGTTGGGCCTATATGTCAAATAGGACTTGGAATAGGTTGGGCCTATATGTCAAATAGGACTTATGCCTATATGTCAAATAGGATTTGGAATAGGGTCACTAATAGGTGTTAGGTGGGTGTAGGTTCGAATTTGTGCAATTGCTTTAGGTCTTTGTGATGTTACAGGTTTAGTCGAATTTTGTGATGTTACAGGTTTTAGTCGAATTTTGTGATGTTAATGAGTCTTATGAGTAAGTTAAATTGCTGAAATAAATTTTATAACCTACACCACAGGTTCAATTATAAATTTAGTGTTTTTAGTTAGGATAGGCCTTGAGTGTAAAGAGTAAGGCCTACTTTAAGAGGTAGGCCTATTATGTAATGTAAAGTTAGGTGGGCCTACTAAATAGGCCTATTTGTTGGGCCTACCAAGTAGGCTTATGTTTGGGCCTATTATTTTTTAGGACCTCAAATGAGTTAAGCCTGTTAAATTAACAAGGCTTAGTTTTGAGTTTGAAGAGTAGGACCTATTAAATAGGCTTAATGTTGCGGGCCTATTTTTTTAGGACCTAAAATAAGTTATGCCTGTTAAATGAACAAGCCTTTGTTTTCGGTTAGTGTAAAGGTATGGGAATCGGTTCCCAGTTTTAGGCCACCATATGAAAAAACTATAGTGGGGTTACGGTTGAAATTGGGGTTAGGCCTAATGAGCTAAGCCTAGCATCTGCGTGTCAGTGTAAATTGTAGAGGGGTTAGTTCCCCATACACAGGGCCACCATGTGAAAAAAACTATATAGGGCTATGGGTTGATTGCCTGTGCCCTCATCCGTTGGAAATTTCCAGCAGACTTCAGTGGAGGGTTACCGACAAAAGCCCTATGCTTTTTCGTTAGAGAGTTATGAATATGTAGGTCTTTAAAGGACCTCTTTATATTTATTTTGATTACGGTAATTCTAGCGTCGGGATTTGCGCGACCTACAGTATATTAGAATGAAAATAATTTGCCTCACCTTATTTTTGCTGGGTCTTTGTTTGTTTCGATGGAGGGCGTTACGATCATCTTCGGTGTAGGGCCGCCACGATCGAGTTTCGCGACGAATTAACTTTATGTAATTAATATAATAAACACTTTTAGGTATAGGCCTATCCTGTGGTTTATTAAAGGAATTCACTCAGAACTTTAGGGGGACAATTTCACATCCTCCCTGTTTAAAGCTTCGCTGTAACATAAACAGCCCTGAGAGCCGTTCCTTGGTTCGCTTGTATTTTCATTATTATTTGCCGATCTAGCAAAATTTTGTTTGGTCTACTTCTCTGTGGTAGACCAAACAATAAATTGAGTTTTCTTGTTGCTATGTGAGGCTGATTCATACATACAGGTTCTTTGTACGTATGGCAATTATTTCATTCCCAATAGGCTATGTCGCCAATCCCGAGGCAATTTTGTATAGATATTTAATTCAATTAATTAATAATTTATATTTAATTATGAAATAAATGTACCACATATGATACCATGTTGTGAGTGCGTATAGTTTTTCCATAATATCACTCCTTGACCTCCTCCTTTTTAATGAGAACATGTTTAGATACGCCAATCTTTCCTTATATGTCAATTGTGTTAGAGATGGGATCATTCTTGTTGCTCGTTTCTGTACTTTTTTCAGTTTATCAATATCTTGTATCAAATGAATTTTCGATCTTTGATGCAGAGTTTAATGAGTTCCAAAACAATGTGTGGAGATAGTTGCAGGTCATACTTATATAATTCTCTTGAACGTCGAGCATGTCATCAATTGGCACTGTTTTGGACAATGAACAAACGTCGAAAATGATCAATCTGTCGTTGGTTTCAATGGTATATTATTCAGTTTTTCAGTAAGAGGCAGAGAAATTTTTACATGTGAATCGCAGATGGTTCCGAGAATGGGAAACAAAACTTTGACAAGCCACTTGGAGAAGTAATAGAATTCGCAGCGCTAAATGCTAATAATAGGACGCATAGGGCTGCCAGGTTTGTGGATTTTTATAAGACCGTAAAGATAGGGAAGAGAAGGCGAAGTGAAGTGGCGAAGTAGGCTTTGGGTGGGATTCGTATTTATTTCGTATTCTCGTTGTTATTTCGGGAAGTCTACGCTTCTCTTTGCGTGAAGTTTCAAGGAGCAAATCTGAAATAATTCCAAGGAATATTAACGTATTGGTAAAAAGTCAGTATTCATGTTCCTACAATCCTACAACATGAAATGGCTGAAAATAAATATTAACCAAAAAAAGAGTATTTCTGTATACATGAAATTTTTCTTAAAAATAAGTTGTAAGTGGCTCTGACTTGATTAGTCACTTACTTCTGCAAAACCAGCGTGAAAACACATTGCAAAAGGCTTTGACGCAAATGTGAAATTCATTATTAAGGAGAATGGACGCATTCTTGCAAGTCTTGTGAATGGCCTGGTGAAATAGTCACGGTGCTCTCGCAGTTTAGATTACCCTGTCGTACGAAATTATACTTAATATTTACGGGCTTGTTATTTTTATGTAAACTTACTGTATATGAAATTTAAAAAAATCGATAAGATAATTAATTACATAATGAAACTGTTCTTTGTTAGCGACAAGCTTATCAGTTGATCTGATAAGGCTCAGGTCTGGAGTCGCTAACCCATTAAGAAATTGTAGGAAAATGCAAGTGAAGTTCGGTGTTCACGCTTTTAAAATAAAAAAGTAGTGGTTTTGGCCAGTTATAATTATTTTATGTACAGGGTAATTGTTGCAGAGTATTGTATCAGCGTAGGGTGATCGAATATGAAAGCTTTAAATATCATTGACTGATCTAACGAGGTCGTAGTGTAGTTTGTGGCAAAGTCTGAAAGACATTTGAGTAGCAGGTTAGCAAACAAATTTAAAAATTTTGAATAACCCTAGGCCTAATGAGTAAGGATAAAACTCGAGAATCTAGACGCAGTTCAGAGACAGTCCATAGGCCCTAAGTACTAAATGAGCACTAATCAACCTAACCTACCCTAGACGGCGATATACTATTTTGGCATCCCAAATTATTCAACCAACCAGTTAGGTCAACTGTACGCCCTTTACATTACACTTCATTCAAATGGAAAACATGAAGCCACTCCAGCCTGTTGAGGTAATCCAAGTCATGAGCTACTGTACATTTTTTTAATAAAAAAATTGGTACTTTCATGTTAATGGGAATACCCTAAAAAAAAGTTTTACTGTTATGTATTTTTGCAACCTAACCAATCATCAAGGGCATACAGTTGACCTAACTGGGCATTCAATTGGGTAATTATTTGTTTTTTGACCCAGTCTCTTTTTATAATGAGAGCAAATGTCTGGTCAATTTTGAGGTGTTCTGCATGAATCTGCCATCCGTTTCCTGTGCAAATGCGTAGTTTTCAAGATATTGTCATCTTGAAAACTACGTATTTGCACAGGAAACAGATGGCAGTTTCGTACAAAACACCTCAAAATTAACCAGAAAAGTTTGCACTCGTCATTTTCGTTTAAACTAATGAATTTAAACGAAAATATCATGACAACCTAACCAATCATCAAGGGCGTACAGTTGACCTAACTGGTGTAACGTACTGAACTGTCCGCAAAACATTAGGACCAATCAATTTGTGATGCGTGATCTTTACGGGGGCTCTGCCCCCATACCCCTGAGACCTAAATTATACAAATGATAATGTAATAACATGTGCCAACCTTGCATGGGTAGTCCGCTAAATTTTGCGTGCCCTTAAACTGAAATGACACATGGTTATTTTTAAGATTTTTTTACGGCACTTAGACCTGCTGGTATTTTGTTAAAATACAAGCACTATTGCATTTAGGGCAGGTCACGGATGTCTTAATTATTCTGTGATTGAAAAAAAGGTCTAAACTCTTGTCTTCATCGAGGGCAATATGGCGGATCACGTCTTAAAAATCAAATATGCATAACTGACACGTCATACTTCGTTACAAAAAAACCAAACTGAACAGACGAAAAATTGCTAAAAATGATTTACTTGTAAAACAGGACAAATTGAATTACGAAGAAGTAGCCAGAATCACCAAATATACCAAAAAAGGTAGCCAAAATAAACAAATTAACCGAAATTTATATATATACATATTAGAAAGTAGAAAATATTTTTTTTATAAAGTATATTTTATACAAATTTGCACAAGATAATATATATATTTTCTTATTCAGTTTTGATTGGTTATTCAATATATATAGGAATACCCCGCTTTACGATGCTTCATTTTACGAAACCCCGAGTTTACGAAATTGTATTTGTGCTAAATAAAAAATTAAATGAAGAAATATAAGACAAAAATAAAATGCGTACGTCGCGCATACCACAATCTAATATTCTGCATTACAGCAGTGCTTAGTTAGCTCGATTTTAAGACAAAAATAATATGCTTACGTCGCGCATACCATACTGTACTGTACTCTATTACGTATTCTGCATTACAGCGGTGCCAAGTTAGCTCGCTTTTAGCTCACTTTGCACTGTGGCAACGCAGCTGTTGTCAGTTTATATGTGCGCTTTGACAAGAGAGTTTGTGCTTTATTCACTCTCGCGCACACTAAGTGTTTCACTGATATTCTTTTCGTACATTGCAATTACAGTACCCATCATCAAATGCCAAAACGAAAGAGTGATAGTAAAGACTGTGACGTTAATCAGAAGAAACGAATCCAAAAGCATGTCTACTGACGCATCTATTAATGAAAACTAAATTTGCATATGTAATGTTTTGTACTATTTCTTTGTTCATTGCTTACATTTTTATTGTATTTCTTTGTTCATTGCTTTCGTTTGTATTTCTTTGTTCATTGCTTTCATTTCTATGTTAATAAACATTTTTTTCTGCAAAATTTGCTGTTTTATAACCTTTTTTTTTTCGATTTTTTAAGAAAAAAACGTAACCCAAAATATAACATTATATGTATGGGAAATAATGCTCTGCTTTACGAACACCTGCTTTATGAATGGGCGCTAGGAATGGAATAATTCGTAAAGTGGGGTATTCCTGTATTGCTGTTATAGCTGGGTGTGACTGGGTCAAAAAACGAATATTAACTTTCAATTGACCTAACCAGGCATTGAATTAACCTAACAGGTTAATATAATGGAAAATGCCCAATTAGGTTAATTGAATGCCTGGCTAGGTTAATTGAATGCCCGGCTAGGTTAATTGAATGCCCAGCTAGGTCAACTTGTACGCCTTTGATAATTGGTTAGGTTAATTTGTGATATTTTCGTTAGTTTAAATGAAAATGACGAGAGTAAAAATATATAATAGTTTGGTAGTCCCGATAATATGTAAATACCAAATTTATTAATCATTTAAATGAAAATAGTTAGGTACTGTATTTGACGGCTTACAAGACACTGTGCCATGAAAGCTGCACCTTAATTTTGGAAAGGTAAATTCAAGAAAAAAAGTTTTTGATGCACTTTATTGTTAATACAATTGATATGTAAAATTCAATAAAAAGAAAACCCCAAAGCCAATAAAGAAAGATATGATTATTACTCATTATTTGTTACTGTATTAATCAACTTCAGATTCATTACTGACATTATCATCATTATCCCTATCATCATAATCTTCACTTGTATCACTGTCACACTCATACAATAAATGATCTTCAGTGCCATCCATTGTATTACTTATACCACATTTTTTAAAGGACTTGACCACAATTTCAGTCTTAACATCATGCCATGACTTCAGCACCCATTCACACACTTGTGCTATTGATGGACGTTTCATCCTTCCCCACTTTCGGCTTCTAAGATGCAGGGTGGTTTTTTTAAGGTACAGTCGACCCTCGTTTAACGTCATTGATTCGTTCTGGGAAAAGTGACATTAACCGAAAGTGACGTTAAACGAAGTACATGTTCAATGGGGTTTTAGGTAATCTACTCCAGAGATTCAGATTCAGATTCCTTTGCCATCTCTTGGAGGTCTGTTGCATTTAACTCCCTCTCATGCTCTTGAAGAAGTTCCTGCACATCATCAGCATCAACTTCCAGTCCCATTGCCTGCCCAAGGTGGAGAATTTCAGCTTCAGGATTGCTTTGTTCCTCAAAGCCCACAAAATGATAGATCACAGAGAGCCACAGTTTCTTCCACGCAGAGTTCATAGTGGTTGTGGTTACCTCTTTCCATGCCTTTACAACAATTCTAACAGCCAGTAAACGGGGTAAGTGACATAGAATGAATGCATGTATGCCAATGGAGGCTTTGACGCTAAATGAAAAGACGTAAACTGAGCGTGATGTTAAACAAGGTTCGACTGTATTTATAAGGAAAAAAAGTGCGTCTTATAAGCCGACAAATACGGTAATATGTAAGCGATAATCAGTTAGTAGGGGGCCAAAATGTTTTTGTCATCTAAAATCACAGAAAAAACATGCTGCATTTGGTACATTGTCACCATATGAATTCCACAAGATACGAGTCCAGATGATGGCAGGTGGTTCCTTTGTGTTTCTTGTTACGCCATTTGGCACTGCCCCACATCCTTTCAATGTTTTGAGTATGGGATCCACAAAGTTGAAATGATGATTAACCTTGAAGTGCTCAAAACCAGCACAGGTCAACTGAATGCTGGGTTAGGTCAACTGTATGCCCTTGATGATTGGTTAGGTTAAGTTGTGATATTTTCGTTAAACTGAAAATGACGAAAGCAAAAATACATAATAGTAAAACTTTTTTTAGGGTATTCCCGTTAACAGGAAAGTACCCCCACCTTTTTTGAGGGGGGATGAAAATTGGAAATTTTCAAACCACCATAACTCAGTCCCTAATTGACATAGAACAGTGATTTAAAGTGTGTATGAAAGGTAATTGCACACACAATAAGTTGACATAAGCAGAAAAAATGGCTAAAATTAACAGAAAAAAAATTGACACTTTATTTCATTTGAAGGGGTCCTGCTGCCCCCCCCCCCTAAATTACAGATTTTTAAAAATTTTCATATATACAAAAAATGAGTCAACCTTATTCTACCAATATATGAAAAGAAATATATGTGCATTTGCATATAAAATAGGTATTTACAGATTTGAAAATGACTACTTTCACTTGAAACAATAATTTCTAACAAACTGTTCAACATTCTCATTGACTTCTGGTATATAGATTGGTGTACTTGTTAAAAATATAAATATGGTACATATGTGTTAAACTAGTATTCTAAGAACTACAACATAAAACACTAGTACCTACCATAAAATATCTTCCCCCATTCAATTGCTGGGTAAATTAGTTGAACAAAAAATCCCATGTGGATAGTAAAAAAGTGGGGATCACATTAAGAATAGCGAACCCATTTACCTCATGTTAAGAATGGCAAACCCAAAATTAAGCATGTTAAGAATGGCAAACCCAAAATTAAGCATGTTAAGAATGGCAAACCCAAAATTAAGCATGTTAAGAATGGCAAACCCAAAATTAAGCATGTTAAGAATGGCAAACCCAAAATTAAGCATGTTAAGAATGGCAAACCCAAAATTAAGCATGTTAAGAATGGCAAACCCAAAATTAAGCATGTTAAGAATGGCAAACCCAAAATTAAGCATGTTAAGAATGGCAAACCCAAAATTAAGCATGTTAAGAATGGCAAACCCAAAATTAAGCATGTTAAGAATGGCAAACCCAAAATTAAGCATGTTAAGAATGGCAAACCCAAAATTAAGCATGTTAAGAATGGCAAACCCAAAATTAAGCATGTTAAGAATGGCAAACCCAAAATTAAGCATGTTAAGAATGGCAAACCCAAAATTAAGCATGTTAAGAATGGCAAACCCAAAATTAAGCATGTTAAGAATGGCAAACCCAAAATTAAGCATGCTAAGAATGGCAAACCCAAAATTAAGCATGCAAGAATGGCAAACCCAAAATTAAGCATGCTAAGAATGGCAAACCCAAAATTAAGCATGCTAAGAATGGCAAACCCAAAATTAAGCATGCTAAGAATGGCAAACCCAAAATTAAGCATGCTAAGAATGGCAAACCCAAAATTAAGCATGCTAAGAATGGCAAACCCAAAATTAAGCATGCTAAGAATGGCAAACCCAAAATTAAGCATGCTAAGAATGGCAAACCCAAAATTAAGCATGCTAAGAATGGCAAGCCCAAAATTAAGCATGCTAAGAATGGCAAACCCAAAATTAAGCATGTTAAGAATGGCAAACGAGTAATTCCATGACAGATCACCCAACAAAAATCGAAAATAACACTATCACCTCTTCGATTTTGTTCAAATTCGGTGTGCAGGTTAGGATTGGTATTAGAAACAATTTCCCCAAATTTTTCTTCAATCTGTTCATTAGGTCACATTTTACGGAGGGGTCAAGTTTGAGGTTGAGCGCGTGACCTCTAAATTTCAAATGGTCATAACTCAACTTCTAATTGTCGGATCTTCACAAGTGTGGCACCATTGGATTTGGGAGACACACTACTTTCCAAAAAGACAATTTACAACACTGTAGATCAGTTAGAAAAAAAGTTATGCTGTAAAAAGATTTTTGACCTGACCTTTGACCTCGAGGATACCTACCAGAATCAGTAATAAAATGGTGTCTTATTTACCGGTATGTAGGTCAAAACACGATTTCTAATGACTGTCTGCAAAAATTGACATTTTTCGCACTTTTCATAAATCACTACCCCATAAATATTTTAAGTCAAAATCAGAAAATTTTTATAGAAGACAAAAATGCTGTATGAACAGAAATCTATTAGAATCAGTAATAAAAAGCGGTCTTAATTACTAATAGATAGGCTAAAATTTGATTGTATGTATGATGCTGCTATCAAAATTTTTAATTAGTTTTCTAAAATTTTGAAAAAATTAAAAAAAAAAAATTACATTCCAGAAATATTTTAAACATATCCTACTTACATTGGTAGATACCTATATTATTATTGTAAAAGTGAATGTAGATATAAGAAATAAATATAGCTTCAGAAATCTATGCTAATGTATAATATACAGATAGATATAATTGACGCCATTAGTTATTTTTTATAGCAATCTGGTACGGTACTCAACGCTATATGAAAATCTTTATAATTAATTATAATATACAGATTTGGCATTAATTCGTATAAGAATGAAATATACTGACATTTAAGCAAAATTACTAAATAAGTTAGATAACATAGCCACAATTCTATTTACTGTATGGGTATTAAAAAGGTACAAACTACATAGTACATAATTAATTTTATTTTCCTTATTTATTTAAAGTTTTCATTTTATTTGATATAAAAATTTTTCATAAAAAAATTCTCTCTTCTTGCGGAAACTTGTACTGGATTCGTGTTCCGCCTCTCAAGGAAGCTTCTATACGTCCTAATATATTAGATTTAGGAACAGCACAAATATCTTCTTTTTGCGGAAAACTGTGCGATGGTGACAGCCCTGATGGATGAAGGAATTTTATGCTATGGTCATCATACTGTTCATCATAACTCTGCACCGACCCAAACCAAAATATTTTTTTATACAAAACTGCAACAAAGCACCCAACTATCACATCTTCCCTAGTGCTGATGGTTTCATGGGTAATAATTTCGTTGGCTATGGCTGGCTCTGATTTATCATTTAAAAGCACTTTTACTTCTCCTAATTCGTCTTGATGTTTTGATAAACTGAAGACCTTTATTAAGTTGCTTGAAATGGGGACAAATTTGTGAAACTTCTGGGTACCTGTAATGGTTTTCAAAGGAAGAGTTCTGCGATTTAAAAAACTTCAGTTTCTTTAACTTCTGAGAGTGGTACGAAATAGTATTTGATTTTTGATTCCATTCGGTTGCAGAAGTCGTAGAATGCCTCAGGAGTCAGGATCTGATCAGTGACGGTTCTTTGAAGAGATGCCTTCGCAACTGACCTCTTTGCTGTGGCTCCAATAGCATCACAAATATTTTTTCCGTGTGATGTTCCATAAAAATGCCAATAAGCTGTTATGTTAAAATCATATTTTTGCTGGCACAAGTTGTAAAAATTGAATTTATTTTTATACTGGCCGGCACACCCGTCAGTGAAATGATGTATAGTTTTTATGTTGGGGCGGTCGGCCAGTATGATAGGTATAATTTTTTTAAAAAATGTGTTGTAAGAGAGTGGTTTATTATTATGGACCTTTACAAGTTTACGTAGATAATTAACTAAATGCCAGGGTCACCAGCGCCCAAATACTAGATTGGCATCCAGCACTGCGGCGCAAAATTAATTTTAATAATTAGGTGAAGGATTGATTATAAAATCATCAATATGAATTTTGTATTTTATTAACAATAATTAATAACTATTTGCAGCAATTATTTATAAATGCAAAGGGGATCTTTACCCGTAACAACTTTGATGGACGTATAAATGCGAGATTAAATAATGGCCCGTTTAGCTAATATATAACAGTCTGCAAATAATACTGATAATAATAATAAATATGTAATAATACAAATAATAATAGTACAAATAATAATGTAACACTAATAATATAACTCTAATAATAATAGCCACAATGACAACCTTGTCTGCAAAGAGACAGACAAGAATACTTTAAGTGATATTTCAGAGAAAAAGAATAATAAAAATGGCAATAATTAATAATTAAAATACATATGCATATAGGCCCAGTAATCTGTGGATGATAAATTACAGTTAATTCTCATTATGGGATTGTGTTAAGTTGAATGGGAGAACTAAGGAAGTATGTAGGCCACAAATGACTAGTAGGCCATCTGCTAAGAAAATACATGACATAATAGGCTTATATTATAAAGTAAAATATACTAAGAAAATTAATAGGCAGGCCTATGCCTCTTCAATATAATAGAGCTGAGGTTAATCTAAAACAAAGGCTACGGTAGGCCTCAGCTAGGCTAGAGTTACAATTTGGCTTTTGCCTAGATAGACCTAACTTAGCCTAAGGTAATTTATTGTATGAATTGTACAGTATTATTTATAGTATTAATCTTACAGTACTAATCACAAACACTATAAGGCTTGTTAATCTCTGCAGTATGCGGTATTGCATACAGATATGCAATAGTAAAGAATATAAACATTATAAATAAGAAACATACCACAAAGGAACTTTGCTTGCTGGTGCCGTGCTTTCAAATAATACGTACGATGTGTGAACAGCGTCCTTTGTGTTGTCGTTTCACATAAGTTTGTGTTTACTCCACAATTTTACCAACAAGCCAAAATAATCCTTAAAAGCCAATTCACATCTAGTCACACCACACTGAATGCTTAAGAATTAAATTTGATCACTGGACATGTTTAACTTGTATTTATTTATTTATTCAGATTTAAATATTTCACTCGTGCCAATTTGTGGCAGTTTTCACTAATAAAAAATAATCTTGTGGTGCAAGGCACTACAAGTACTGCCCCCCAAAAACATGGTTGTCAGGGGTAAAAAAAACACTTAAATGTCAAAGCGCACTGGCTTACGAATGACTCTTCCAGAATGAGTCATTGTTTGCTTTTGGATGGCAATATCCTGCAGCACTGGTTCTGAAGGCATGGATGGTGCTGCAGGTGCAGTAGGGACATTGGGGGAAGGGGATTCTTGGTGCCTGTGCAATGGGGCCACTGGCTGGTTCAAAGACAGTTGGTTGCGATAATGAAGGAGAATTGGAAGAGGGATGATAGATTGTTGTACCCTCGGATGAGGTGGTGGTACATAGGATTTAGGAAGGGTAAATTGCTGTACCTGTATATGAGATGAAGGTACAGAAGATTGAGGAGGAATAGGTTGCTGTACCTGTATTTGTGATGAAGGTACAGAAGATTGAGGAGGGATAGTATCTTTTGTTGGAGAAAAATCAAGGTATGCTGGTTTCAAGCGGTCCACAGAAATGGTTTCACGCTTGCCCACCTTGTCGATGATGAAAGTTTTGGGTTGAAGTTTAGCAAAAACAGCTCTTCGCAGCCCTTGTGGGCCCAATGGTCGAATATGCTCAGTCGAGACGTCACACAAAATTTGTAAGTCTGACTTGGGTTCAACTGGTAAAGAGCGGACTTGCAATGAAGTGGGTGAATTAATAAGAGCTTGGAGGTCTGTGTCCGTGGACTGAGCCTTAGCCATCTCTGAAAGGTTGATGTGAGAGTGTCCAGGGTCAGAAATTGCTGAGATGCGAGACAGTACATCCGGCACAACATTCAAAGAACCTGAAATGTGTCGAATGTCTGAAGTAAATTGAAGAATAAAATCAAGGTATCTTCTCTCAGTAGGAGCGTGAGAGTCTGATTGAGAATGGAGAGCAAATATTAACGGATGATGATCCGTAAAAATGCTAAAGTCATGTCCTTCCAGGAATGACCTGAAATGATGGATGGAGAGGTATATCGCCAGCAACTCTCGACCGAAAGTGCTGTACCTCATTTGTGAAGGTGAGAGCTTGCGTGAAAAGAATGCGAGAGGTTCCCAAACGCCTGAAACAAGCTGCTGGAGCACTCCTGACATGGCAATGTCAGAGGCATCAGTGGCTAAGTTCAGAGGAGCGTCTGGTTGAGGGTGAACAAGGCATGTAGCTTGTGCTATAGCCTCTTTTGCTTGTGAAAAAGCATTGGTAGCTTCGGGGTTCCACAGAACTGCAGTGGATCTGCCCCTTTTTGATTGGCGAAGAAGAGAGGTTATGGGTGCAAGAATGTTTGCACACTGAGGAATGAAGCGATGGTAGAAGTTTACCATCCCTAAGAAGCGGCGAAGTTGCTTTTGAGTTTGCGGTTGTGGGAAAGACCTTATGACAGATACTTTATTTTGAGAGGAGAAATGCCCTTCGAAGTAACCTTGTGTCCTAAGGTGAGTTCATCTACAGCAAACACACATTTTTCAGGGTTTAGCAATACACCATATTCTGCCAACCGAGAAAAAACTAAGCGTAAATGTTGAATATGTTCTGAGGGAGAAGAACTTGCGATGAGAATGTCATCGACATATGTGAAAGTGAAGGAGAGACCTCTCAACACTTCATCAATGAAGCGTTGAAAAGTTTGGGCCGCATTACGCAGTCCGTATGGCATTTTTGTCATTTCAAATAACCCAAAAGGGGTTGTTATAGCAGTTTTATGTATGTCATCAGGGTGTACAGGAATTTGATGAAAGGCTCGCACCAAGTCAAGGCGTGAAAATACTGTGGTGCCATGGAGAGCAGAAGTAAAATCATGTAAGTGAGGAAGGGAATAGCGATCTGGAATCGTGTTGTCATTCAAAGCACGATAATCTCCACATGGACCCAGTCTCCAGGTGTAGGTTTTGGGACCATGTGTAAAGCAGAGGCATACAGGCTACTTGAAGGCCGTATAATACCGAGTTCGAGCATGTGTTCAAACTCTCATCTCACAATTGCAAGACGATCTGGAGCTAAGCGACGTGGGTGGGTGAAAACAGGTGAGCCTACCGTATCAATACGGTGGACAACAGTGTGTTTAATAGGGGTATCCTTAGAACAGGGTTGAGTAAGGGAAGAAAATTCATTTAGGAGCTGCTCTATAGCAGGTGAGCACTGTGGCAGAGAACTTGCCAATAATGAAGAGGGGTGCGCGGTAGGAGAACCAATTACTGAAAGATGTGTGGCGTTATCAATTAATTGTGCTCTACGAACATCAACTAATAAATCATTAGCAGAAAGAAAATCAGAGCCTAACATTGGGGTATATACATCCGCGACAAGAAATATCCAGCGGAAAACACGTCTAAGTCCAAGGGAAACTGAAATAGAACGACGTCCATAAGTGTGAATAGATGAAGAATTAGCTGCACGTAAAATGAAAGGAGAAGGTCCGTTTGCACGGTCTGCGGCTGTTGCAGGAATAACACTGTATTGAGCTCCAGTGTCAATAAGGAATGCATAGCCTGAAAGTGGATCATGCAAGGTGAACGTTGGACCAGGTGGTGCAGTAGTTTGTGAATCATTAAATTTTTGTGGAGGAAGGTTAGTATTGCTGTGGGAAGGAGTTTGTGTTGTATTTGAAGGATTAGTTGTAGGTATTAAATTAGTTGTAGTTGAATAAGTAGGTTGCAATTCTTTAACTTTACTTGCGTACGTATGTGTTGGTTTGACAGTGTTAAATGAGGTAGTTGAGTGTGTAGTAATAGGTTGAACATTATTTGTGGTAAAGGTTGGGTTGGTTGAGGTAGAGTAATACTTAGTTAAAATTGAAGTAGGATTAGATGAGGTAGTGGTAGGGTTAGTTGAAGTAAGGATAGGTTGAGAGGCTGTAGTGTCAGATGCCTGTGACACCAGCCTGGTTAGTTTAAAGGAGGGTTAGGAGTCCATGGGCAAGGTACGACACAGCGCGTTGCACGATCTTTAAACTTTTCATGATACCAGCAAGGAGGGGTATGAGCAGTGGACTGGGGTAAGGAAATAGGTTGAGAATGAGGCTGAGTAGTGAGGATTGAGGATGAGGTAAGGCTAATAGATTTGGATTAGGAGCAACCAACTGACCTGTTTGCGGTGGCTGTGGTTGTAGGAGAACGAGGCGTTGTCCAGGTTCATATTGGGAGGCTCTAATTGGACCAGAGGGTCGTCCTCGTCTTGAAGAACTTCTCTCTCGTTCCCTGTTGTTAGCTAGCTCTATTCGGAGAGCTTTAAATTCTTCTTTAATTGTTTGTAGAATTTCGTTGGATACTTTAAGACATTGTGCGGCCAGACTCTGAGTGTCGTCCTGCGTGGCACAGATTTGGGGGTGATGGGTGTGGTTATCTACTTGGCCAAGGTGGATTTCAATCATCATCTTATCAGCTGTTTTGGCCATAGTGAGGAGGTCTGTATCTTCTGGCATACAACGGAGCATTGGTCGTAGGGCAGTGGGGAGACCATTGAGGAAGCGGCGTCGCATTAAGGGTGAGTTTTTATCGTCTTCATTGGTCTGTCCAGCCAGGTCTTGCAGATGCCTCAGGAAGGCTGTTGGCGTTTGATCCCCAAGAACTTGGTCCTTGAGTAGAGCATTGAGTCGCTCTTCTTCTGATTGGCCGAGTCTCCTGACTAACTCGCTGAGGAGGCTCTCAAAAGCTTGGTCAGACGGAGGCAATAGAGTCACATCCCGCACTACTTTGTATACTAGTGTAGGCAGGAGGTTCTTTGTGATAAGGAACTTGGTTCGTGGGTCCGTAATTCCTTTTATCGCGAAATAATCCCGCAGTTGACTCACAAAGATTCCAGGCTCTTCAGCGGTGAATTGTGGAGTGGTAGGCTGATACATTGTTAGAAGGTCTGTTATAGGTGGTGAATTTGGAGTACCACCGTTGGATGATCCTAGGTTGTTGTTGTGGGTCATTGTGGCTATTATTTTGTTACAAGGTACTAAAAAAATTAAAATGTGTCAAAAACTGACAAGATTTCAACAAATGTTGTTGAATGCAAATAATGGCTTCAGGTAAGCTTGGTTGAGTATGAGACTCAATTGGAGTTATGAATCAATAACAAAAAGTTACGTAAAAAAATTTTTTTTTTATGATGTAGCCCAATATTAGCAGAAAAATAGCGTATAGGCTGTTTGCAAAATATAAGTAAATTTGCACAAAAAAACTTTAGAAAACGCTGATTTTATAAAAAGGCAAAATAAAAGGAATATATTTTGCAATAGAATACACTTCCAGTACAGGTGAGTGCTTAGTACTAGTGAATTTAATAAAATTATAGATGCAGACTGAATATATTGACAAAAATTGAGAAAAAACTTTTAGAATTTTTTTTGCATAAATTACGGTGTTTGGTCACTCCGGGAGGGTCACCAATTGTAAGAGTCGATTTTATTATTATAGACCTTTACAAGTTTACGTAGATAATTAACTAAATGCCAGGGTCACCAGCGCCCAAATACTAGATTGGCATCCAGCACTGCGGGCAAAATTAATTTTAATAAAAAAGGGAAGGACTGATTATAAAATCATCAATATGAATTTTGTATTTTATTGACAACAATTAATAAACTATATGCAACAATTATTTATAAATGCAAAGGGGATTTTTACCCGTAACAACTTTGACATATAAATGCGAATTAATAATGGCACCGTTTAGCTAATATATAACAGTCTGCAACTAATACTGATAATAATAATAATATGTAATAATACAAATAATAATAGTACAAATAATAATAACACTAATAATATAACCTAATAATAGCCACAATGACAACCTTGTCTGCAAAGAGACAGACAAGAATACTGTAAGTGATATTTCAGAGAAAAAGAATAATAAAAATGGCAAAAATTAATAATTAAATACATATGCTATATAGGCCCAGTAACCTGTGGATGATAAATTACAGTTGATTCTCATTATGGGATTGTGTTAAGTTGAATGGGAAACTAAGGAAGTATGTAGGAATGCTAGTAGGCCACTGCTAAGAAAATACATGAAACATAATAGGCTTATATTATAAAGTAAAATATACTAAGAAAATTAATAGGCAGGCCTATGCCTCTTCAATATAATAGAGCTGAGGTTAATCTAAAACAAAGGCTACGGTAGGCCTCAGCTAGGCTAGAGTTACAATTTGGCTTTTGCCTAGATAGACCTAACTTAGCCTAAGGTAATTTATTGTATGAATTGTACAGTATTATTTATAGTATGAATCTTACAGTACTAATCACAAACACTATAAGGCTTGTTAATCTCTGCAGTATGCGGTATTGCATACAGATATGCAATAGTAAAGAATATAAACATTATAAATAGGAACTTACCACGAAGAACCTTTGCTTGCTGGCGCCGTGTTTTCAAATAATAAAATGTGTGAACGGCGTCCTTTGTGTTGTGTTTACATAAGCTTGTTTTACTATACAATTTTACCAACAAGCCAAAATAATCCTTAAAAGCCAATTCATGTCTAGTCACACCACACTGAATGCTTAAGAATTAAATTTGATCACTGGACATGTTTAACTTGTATTTATTTATTTATTCAGATTTAAATATTTCACTCGTGCCAATTTGTGGCAGTTTTCACTAATAAAAAATAATCTTGTGGTGCAAGGCACTACAGTGTATACTAATACGCTATTGTGTTTTAGACCATCAGAAATTATGCAGAACGTATCACACTGCAACTTCATGTCAGTCTTTATAATAAAAAGCATACGGGTGCAGGGTACATTGGGAATTTTCCCAATGGAACCCCTGCACCGCATCTTGGATGATGGAGTAGTTTTCGGCAAAGTCGCCAACCAGACATCCTTCCGCCATTGACAAACCTTCTTTCAATTCTTTGAAGTATGTTGATTGGGACTTGCAAATAAAATGGTGTTTGGTCAAAACAAAAATACTATTGGAGAGGGTATCTATAAATTCTTCAGGGGACTGACTTTTTTCGATTAGTGTGCACCGGTCTACAGTCTGCCAGTTTAAATTTAATTTCTTCAAAATTTTCGCTGATCATTAGTTGTTCTAAGTAACTTTTAACACCAGCTACTCCTTTGCACTGACCACATTTTTGCATCATGCATGCTTCAGCGTTTATGTCGCATACAGCTTCCGCCATTAAATCTTTATATTCTAGGCCTTTAATTCCTAATGCTGCCAGCTGTAATTTTGGGTTTTGGTGGTAGGTGCACACGCACACACTGTGTGTGCCACTACTACCAGCAATAATGCAGTGAGGAGGTCGCAATGCAGCAAAACTGCTAAAACCTATTTTTGGATTATCCGGAATGCTACAGAATGCGGCAAAAAGTTCTTTCAAATTACACAAAAGAAGGCGTTTTTGTATTTTGACCTTATTACCCTCAAAATTGGTATAGGATTTGCAATCCTTTTGACCAGGACATTGACGACTGTATTCATCAGACTCATAAAATTTTTTAACTATTTGTTTTGTTTCAAATGAGATGACTTTACCTTTTGACATGCTTGGAATTTCAGGGAGAATTTAAAATTTTCTTTTAAATTCTCTGCTTTTTTTTACCATATAGTTTGTCGTATTAAAATATTCTTGCGTTTTCTTAATAGTGAATGGGGACAGCATTAAAATTTGAATTTTCTTGTTTAAACTAGTACCTTCTGTTTGATATTCTACACGTAGTTCCTCCATGATACCTCAAAATCTAAAAATTTTAGATTATTTAATTTAAAAAAAAATATACTGCATGAATCCCATGATAAATTAATTAAACCTAAATTTACATAACTTTGATTTTAAAGTATTAATTCTATGTCTGTGTGTAGGTAATTTTTATACATAGATACATATGTAAATATATATATTAATAGCTGATAGATAGGTGTGTGGAAAAAACATTATTCTATAACCTTTCTAATTCAAGTTCTTCATTATTTAGTTCTCTCTTTTTTTTTGTAGACTCAGGAATTTCAACTCCATACGCACTTTCCAATCCTCTTTTAAGTTTCTCTGTGGTGAACACAAGTTTCTTTGCGCCTTTTTTTTGTTTTTGTACCGGTGCTAGCCCGCCTAATAAATAAATAAAATTAAAGTGTTAATTTGAAAAGTACAATAATAGAAAATAACATTAAATTAAAAGTTTTGAAATTTATCTCCCATATTTTAGTAACCTATAATATCAGGATGTAAAGTTGTAATTATAATTTTTATTTTAGGCTTTAGGTAAGATATGAAAGTTTGCGAAAAATATTAGTATTTTAGATTATGCGCTTACTTGTTTTAATTGGACTTTCATCTAAGAATGGAAGAACTTTGTCCATCAATATATTTTTTCCAATAAATGATGTATCCAAATCTGATAATGCATTGCTGGTATGAGACGTTCCACTATCTTCTCTCTCCAGTGCCGCTTCTTGGATTTTTTCTTCGACATCCATTTCTTTATGCAAACTTAATCTCTCCAAAATTTGCGGATTATTTTTAAATTTGGTTGAACAATTGCTGCATAAGAAATCTTTTTCGCTTAACATGCCAAAACTATTTGCAGCTAATATTTTATTTACAGGAAATACTTTGTTGAAACATCTTCTTTGTGTTTTTTTTGCGGATCGCAACAAAATAATAAGTTTTGTGGCATTGTTACAAATTAATTTTTATTTTATTTATGTAATTACATTTAATTAAGATCTGGAAACAAAAAACAAAATCATGTAGTTATAAATAAAAATCTTGGAAACAGAAAATTAATAGTTTACATACAATTGTAATTTTTATTTAAAAATCTGAAAATATCTCACCAAAGATCATCATACATACAATCAAATTTTAGCCTATCTATTAGTAATTAAGACCGCTTTTTATTACTGATTCTAATAGATTTCTGTTCATACAGCATTTTTGTCTTCTATAAAAATTTTCTGATTTTGACTTTTAAAATATTTATGGGGTAGTGATTTATGAAAAGTGCGAAAAATTTGTCAATTTTTGCAGACAGTCATTAGAAATCGTGTTTTGACCTACATACCGGTAAATAAGACACTAATTTATTACTGATTCTGGTAGATCTTGTTTCAAGGAACATTTTTGTCATCTATAAAAATTTCTGAAAAATGGTATCCTCGAGGTCAAAGGTCAGGTCAAAAAATGTTTTACAACATAACTTTTTTCTAACTGATCTACAGTGTTGTAAATGGTCTTTTTGAAAGGTAGAGACTCTCCCAAATCCAATGGTTCCAAACTTGTGAAGATCCGACAATTAGAAGTTGAGTTATGACCATTTGAAATTTAGAGGTCATGCGCTCGACCTCAAACTTGACCCCTCCATAAAATTTGACCTAATGAACGGATTGAAGAAACATTTGGGGAAATTGTTTCTAACACCAATCCTAACCTGCACACCAAATTTGAACAAAATCGGAGAGGTGATGGTGTTGACCATTGGGTGATCTGTCCTGGAATTACTCAAACCCAAAATTAAGCATGTTAAGAATGGCAAACCCAAAATTAAGCATGTTAAGAATGGCAAACCCAAAATTAAGCATGTTAAGAATGGCAAACCCAAAATTAAGCATGTTAAGAATGGTGATGGTGATTGCATGATTTGGATCACCTGAAGATCAGGGCCCCCAGCCTTCGTTAGTTAGCCTTATAAGGCTAACTAACAAAAATATCACTACTTAACCTAACCAATCGTCAAGGGTGTACAGTTGACCTAATGATTGGTTAGGTTGTCATGATATTTTCGTTAGTTAGCCTTATGAGGCTAATTAAAGAAGGCTGGGGGCCCTGCTCTTTAGGTGATCCCATGATTTACCCTTGGTATTAACAGTCAGGGTAATATGACAAAAGAGACCAATAGCTTCACAGGTTTTTACAAAATTCTCCATGTTAAGAATAGCAAACCCAAAAGTTTCCATGTCAAGAATAGTGAACCCAACACCCTATGGATTCACTATTCTTAGCATGATCCAAAAGTGGCAATCCTACCCAGCATAACTATTGCCTAACTTGAGAGATCTTTATTTTGTTTTCTGTGATGTGCAAAGTATTCACTATTCTCATTTAATGTATATATTTTTTAAAATTTTGAACAGATTTATGTACATATACGCATAGTGTTTTAAATAAGTAAAAGTGTTTGATGACAATGTTTACACATAGAAGCTATAACAAGCACTGTTGCAACCCTTTTGAACTGCACAAAAAGCCTATTCTGTGAAACTTGAGGCCACATCCAAAGCTTGTTGAAAATGGTGACCCTAAATATAATTTTAGTGATGAATCAGAAGTTTGTATAAATTGTCTGAAATTAATTAATAAACATGCAAAACCTGAAGAATTATTTAGACTGCCAGCAGCAATAACTAGTAGTACTGAAAGTACGACTACTTCACCTGACATATCCCCAGAAAAAAATTCCAAGAAAATGTACTGAAACGGATAAAGATATTCAACGAGAAGATCTTAATGCAACTTTGGAGCAACTTCATGTTACTCCAGTGAAATTATGTAACTAGCTATTAATGTGTGTACAGATAATTCATTTTTATACTGTCAGCTGAAATTTAATTCGGATATAGTTGTCTTATACTCAATACATATATATGAAATTATCTAAAAAATATACTTCAATTCAGAAATTCAGATTGTTGCCACTAGATATGTCATACTTATATTTATTAATTAATTGTATTTCAAATATTTTTCAGATGCCCTGAGCAGTGGAAGCAGATCAAAGGCAGTTTCACAAAAATACAAAAAAGCTTCAACCTCCCTCAAGAGGAAACTGCATTGGCCACTGAAGTTCAAGATGTTGGTGAGCCACTGAGTAAACAGCATCTCAAAAAAGCAGATTTGGAGAGGTAAGAAACTAAAAATAATTAATGAGATGACTTTGAACTATTAATGTATATACCTATGTAAATACCTGTATATAGGTACAGCATTATAGGTTGTCATGTTTGGATATATATGTAGACATTAGCTATATTTCCTAAAATGTGACATCATCCCATATACTAATATACTGGTTAGGGTGTACCATTTTTGGGTCATTTTCAAAAAGTCAAGGTCCAGGAGTCTAATGTTGTGCCAAATGATGTCCTAAACACGAATTTTACAGGCATTTTCTAATCCGACAAATTTTGAATCCCTCCCACCCCCCCCTTGAAATTTTGCGCATCCCCTTTTCCTAAAAACCCTATATATCTCAAACACTATCAACTTTATCAAAAAATGTTATAGAATAAAAATGATTTAGAATCAAAAGTTCTATTAGAAACGTTCATCAAAATAGAAATTTACTTAATTTTGAAAATTTTCATTTATTTTTTAAAAATTTAAATTAAAATTTTTTTTTGCTTGCAGTGCCTTCTTCTTAAATAAGGTGTTACCGCCACCTTTGAAGCATCACCCCAATGCAGCTTCGCGGCGATGGGCTTTGTATTTGCTAGTTATAATGCAAATCATAATTAGTTTTTATTATAACTAGCCTATACAAAGTGAGGACAACCTCAAAACTATATATATATAAAATAAAGCTAAAAATTAATACTTTATCTATAGTTGTGAGGTCCTATCATTTTTTTTTTTTCCTTTATTCAACACTTTCCTCAAAAAAATAAAAAGAAACAAGTTTCCTAATTAGAAATCATTGATATAAGAGCTTTTTAAACATAAAAATAAGAAAAGACAATTTATGGTATATTTAATAACAAAAAAAAATCAGCCTCTTCTAAATTAAAACAATCTCTGCAAATAAAAATACCTAATCTATCTGTTAATGAACTATTCTTTACTGAGTTTCATTCTTTTAAGAGTCTCTTTACTAGGATCAGGAATTAGTCTTCTATTCTCTTCCACAATTTGCAAAAGACCTTGAAATTCTTCTTCATTTTGACATTTGTCATGAAAGTCTTGAACCAGCTTGATTCCTCTTTCAGCGGTATCATTGACTACTCTAATAGATGAAAGAATGTTTTTTAGTTTGTTGTAGTCATCGACCTCTTCCCATGTTGATGCTGGTTTCTTTATCCATGAGTCTGGTTTTGACCCACAGCATTGAAATAAATGCCATGAAATTGGACCTACTAGCTGATGAAGCTTTGTGTCTTCCTTTAAAATGGGGAAAACAGGTTGCCCACATACATAATTTTCTGGAACTGGATATTTGTTTAAGGATTTTGCGATCTTATCTTTTTCATCATTACTTAGCGATCCAAAGAAACTCAAAGGGACCACTTCCTCCGTCAAATACCAGTAATGATTGGCAAAAGATTTCAAAGCAGCATTTGCAACTTCCCTATCTTCCTTCTTGTAATTCACCAAATCATGATAAAACTTCAGATCATTAGCTGGACTATCTAGTGAATTAGAACATAAAAGCCAGTATTTTCCATAAATTAATGCATTAAATAGACACATTCTCTTTAATTTCTTAATGATTCATCATATGATGCTTGGTGGGCAAAAGTATACATTTTATTTGTATACAAAATCATTGCCATCCACCTGGCACGGTGCATTGCACCAGGTTTCCGCCAATGACTGTTTTCTCTGGAAACCTCTCCTAAAAGCATTAAAGTTGTTTCAGCAACTTCCTTATAGTCATCACGTGGAAAGCAGTCAGATTTTCTTAAACATTGGGTCATAAATTCTACACATTCTTCCTTTAGGCCTCTTTGATACCTTGATTTAACATCAAGAACATTGTATGTAGATTTCGTATTAATTTTCTTCTATTTAGACTCGCGAAATTCTTTGAATAACTCAAACTCAGGAGATTTACTTGGGCCAAAAATGGTTTCATACACAGCACACAAAACTCTTTCAGCCACATGATGGTGGCATGCTAACCAAATCAATTTCTTTTGCAAAAGTTCTTCAAGTAACTTACAGGAACCTTTCATCCATCCTGAATTGGATGCAGTGGTATCAAATGATACTCCAAAGACATTTTGCTTCAAGTTCCATTTTTCAATACTTTGAAATACAGAAGTGGCTTGAGACAATCCAGTGGAATCATCTATTATAGAAACTGATAAAAGTTTTTCTACATTTGGGTATCCAGTAACAAGTATTGCAAGGTGGTCTTCTTGTTCTGAACATGATTTAGTAAGCAGCTTGCTATCCCAATGTACTAGGCAGTGATCAGTAGGAGTAAAATCCTTGATGCAAGTTTCATATTTTCGTTTTCTTGTCTTTCGAGCGGCTCTTGCAGATGTGGTCCTGGAGAGAGACAGTTTTTCAATATCCTTGCCACACCTAATGGCTACTGCAGCAGCAAAAACAGTCCATTGTCCAATAGAGAGATTAAGTCTGTCTGCAGTGGAGGAAACCAATGGCGAGGCAAGAATATTTTTGGGGCTGGAAGCATTTGAAGGTCCTGCTGTAGGTTCTGTTGAAAACTCTTCATAGCTGTCTGTCTCAGAACTGGTCGTGCTAGAAAGAAGGGTCTCTGATGTTCTGGCTGTAGCACTCACTTGCTTCACTGATTTATGTTTCTCTTTGCGTTTCTTCTCTTTCTCTAATCTAATGTACTTGCGCTGTACTTTTGATGCATAATCTGCATCTAGCAAACCTAAACATGTTTCTCGTTTTGTTCTTTGATCTTCTAAGAATGAAATATATGCTTTCTGAGGCTCAGTTCTCATGCGGTCTTTTTGGATTAATTCAATGGCATTTTGAGAAGAGATGTCAAAAAGGGAATCCATAATTTTCATGAAATTAGAGAGTTCATTTTCAAAGCTTGCTCTTTTTTTGTGCTTGATTAAATTATTATGCATTTCTTCTAGATTTAACAGCATCTTCCTTTAGGGTTTTTACTAATATCTATAGTAGGAATGCATGCTTTTTGCCATATTATTAGTAGCTTCTGTAGAACTTCATTAACAGTAGAATCTTTTGTAACTTTTGGACCTTATACTGCATTCTCCGTAAATAAATAAAATGGCTTAGAACATCTTTATTGGATGGTAAAACAATTTTAGATGAACTCATAATATCAGCCTGCAAGCGACCAAGAATAAAGTCATGCTGTTTTGTAGCTGTTTGACTCATTTTTTATTTATTTTTCAAATAAAGCAGTCTGAAAAGAAACAATAAGAGTAAAAACAATGCTTGTTTATTAAAATTCAATGTAAAAAGGATTTTTAAATTTGGATTATACTCACAATATACTCATAAATAATGTAACTTAAGCACCTTATTTTATATTAATACAATAAGGTGCTCTTGGACAAAAGAAAATGAAAATTTTCAAAATTACGTAAATTTCTATCTTAATGAACTTTTCTAATAGAACGTTTGATTCTAAATCATTTTTATTCTATAACATTTTTCGATAAAGTTGATAGTTTTTTAGATATATGGGGTTTTTAGGAAAAGGGGATGGGCAAAATTTCAAGGGGGGTGGGGGGATTCAAAATTTGTTGGATTAGAAAATGCTTGTTAAATTCGTGTTTAGGACATCATTTGGCACAACATTAGACTCCTGGACCTTGACTTTTTGAAAATGACCCAAAAATGGTACACCCTAATACTGGTATATGTTCAAATTCATGAAGTACAGTACTTCCTTCTTGAATAATATAAATCATGTATTTACATCCTTAATATTGTACAGTAATTTGGGGTTGTGTTTTTTTTATAGGTACGAAAACATCATGAGTGATCTTGTACAAGACTTCAAATCCACATCATCGTACAAAAGGAGGCTTCAGATACTTACACACTCACCATTTCCTATTTCTAGGACAATGGATTTGTTTGGTGCAACCAGATACATGGTTGACAAAGCCAGACATTTGAAACATACATTTGGTATTATGCTACAGATTCCTATCTACAGTAAAGAAAGAAAACTAACTGAAGATACGAGGTGTTGCGTGGAAGAAGGGCGACCTAGCCATTTTTGGTGAAAATGAATTATTGCTGATTTTCAGTAGCTTAATATAATATATTAAGCTACTGAAAACAGTAATAATTCATTTTTGCCAAAAATGGCTACCTAGGTCGCCCTTCTTCTACCTAATTGTCGATAAATACCTCTCCAACTTAAAATGCATTTTTCTCAAAGATTTGATTTTGGCTAGGTCGCCCTTCTTCCACGCAACGCCTCATAATCTCTGAAATAAGGGAATTCTAAGAAGATGACAAAGTCAGTTGTTTGTGTGCAGAGAAATCTGATTGTGTTAGCATAAGAAATAAAGATGGTGAAAAAAGAGTACAAGCAAAAACGTCTATTACTAAGAAATTTAAAAGAATTATATTCAAAATATAAAGCAAACAATGATAGTAGCATAGGGTTTTCTACCTTTGCCAATCTGAGGCCTAAATGGTGTGTAATTGCTGGAGGCAAAGGAACCCACTCAGTTTCTGTTTGCACCCACCACCAGAATCCTAAACTCATGGTACGGTATCAGCAATTGCAGAGGAAAACTTAACCTATTACACACTTATGGAAAAAAGTGTTTGTGATATAAATTCTTCTACATGGATGTTGAGAATGTCCTGGTAGCATAGGCATATCTAATTTCTTAAATGCTATACCTTCCTTGACAAGCAGAGATTCTGTTGAATATGTTCACTGGACTAATACAGATAGATCAACATTGGAAACTCATATAGCTTCTCCAGATGAATTTATTGAACACCTTTCAGAAAATATTTTTTCTCTTACTAGGCACCACTACATTGCAAAAAGCCAGTCAGTATTTGAAGACTATGAAACAGAATCTTCACTGTGATGAAATACTTTTGCTAGGGGATTTTGCAGAAAACTATTCATTCATCACTCAAAATGAACCACAAAGTTTTCACTGGACAAATGACCAGGTGACCCTCCATCCATTTGTGGTGTATCACATGAAGGATGAGGAATTAATTCATACTAGTTACTGTATTATTAGCGATTGTCTTGAGCACTCAACATCAGCAGTTCACACTTTTCAGCAATGTTTAATGAAGGATATTAAACAGAAATTCCCCAATGTACAAAAAGTAATTTATTTCTCTGATGGGTGTGGAGGCCAATACAAAAACATATAATTTCAGCAATCTATGCTATCATGAACAGGATTTTGGTGTGAAGGCTGAGTGGAATTTCTTTGCCACAAGTCATGGGAAAAATGCTTGTGATGATATTGGAGGAACTATTAAGAGAGTTGTTGCAAACTAGCCTTTGCTACATACTGATACTGGTCATATTCTAACACCAAGAGCTTTCTATGATTTTTGCACTGAACACTGTAATTCAATTATTTGTTTGTATGTTACAAAGGAGGAGGTTCATGCGGATAAATTCAATCTTTCTAGTAGGGTAATTCCAGGACAGATCAACCAATGGACACCACCACCACATCTTCAATTTTGCTGAAACTTGGTACAGGGGTAGATTTTGGCCAAAAAATATGATTCTCAAGTTTTTAGCTTGATCTGACCAATGGTTCAAAAGTTATGAGCGACGTCATTTTGAGGTCAAGCATTGACCTCACATTTTTCAAACTGCCATAACTTTCCTCCTGTTGGTCATAGCCCTATAAAAGTCTACATATTTGGAATCAGAATGATCTGTAGATTCCAAAAATGACATCATGTTTGATGTAGGATGAAAAATAAAAATTTTACTTATAAATGAATATTTGGTCATCATTTGACCTCTTGGATACTGAATTTCAGAAAAATTCATTGATGAGAAAAATGTTCCCCTATCATTTATTTATCATTATCAGCTTTAAAAAGTTTGTGTATAGGCCATTATACATGTCAAAACACAATTTAACTCATCACATCTTCGCGTCTCTCTAAGCGTCGCTTCGGTCTTTCTATAGATCTTCGCGTCGCTGGCAGAGACGCGTAACTTCATTAACACATAATTCATAAATTATGCCATAATTGGTTAATTTTGAATATGTAGGCGTGTCTTCCACCATTTCTGACCAATTGTAAGTAAGAATTAATCAGCTGAGACGAGTAGAATCTAAGAAAACTGACTCCCAATTGGTTTAGGGCCGTAAAATCCGTAGAGTATAATAAAAATGGCCGCTGATTGGTTCAGGGGCATGCGGTCTGTTTTGCCTTTTTTTTTTGTTTCACTACAGATTTGTTTGTGGGTACTACTTTTATTTATTTCTTGTAGTACTTGTGTTACTACCTTATTTCCATACAATAGTCTTGAAGTGAAAGTGATACTTACATTGTGTGTAATGATTCTAGTGTATCGAGTGTAGATAGTGATGCAAGTCGTTTTTTATTGTCGGTTTTTTTTTTTTTTTTTTTTTCTTTTTTTTGTTTAAAACGAAGATAGTCCATTTTTTTGTTTTTTTTTTTGTTTTTTATTGTTTTAAACTTATTCCATATTTTTCTTCCTTTAATCTAATAAGTATATTAGTATTACCTATAATTTACTATACCATGACTCCAGATTCCTGGGATCTTGGGAGCATTGCTCCAGTAAATTTGACCATGAGAAAAAGTAAATTTGGGTTTTGTTCACAAAATATGCTAGTGCCAAGCATACATGGCGGTAAATTCACAACAAATGCCTACATGCAAGGTCTAACATCATCCACTGTTGCTGCTGCAATGAATAAATAAACTTAAGGTGAGTTATAAACTGTACATTATTGTATTATGTTTAGCTAAAACAATTTGTAATTGGTATGTCGTCAATTCAAGAGTTTACTATCATTAACCTATCTAGTGGTGTAAAGAAAAAAAAAGTAAATTCAGAGCTGTGCTCCAGTAAATTTTTTCAAATCTGGAGTCATGTACTATACTACCATGCTTATACGGTTATACTTAGTAATATATAGTCATCTTTTAGAAAAACTGAATCACGCAAAAAGTATATAATAGAAAGGAAAAACAAACCCTCATTTTTTATATGTATATATATTTTTTAACTAGAACATAAAACATTCTTTCTCGTTTCAAACAATATACATAATTGTGATTGGCAAGAGTACCAGTATATATATTCCAGATAGAAAAAAAAATATTCACCTTTTTTTGAACCTTTTTGTTAACCTAATGTTGTTTAACCTTCATTTCCATGGAAGAATCATCACTAGATTGGGTAGAGCATATATGCTAGTGTTGGTTTTCGTCGTCGTCGTCGTTGGGCCTAGGCAAGCTACGGCTTGGGACCGTAGCGCATCTATCCGGTATAGGTTAACCTGGATGATGTAGCCATAAGCACTGCCGCTGGTTAAGTACCAACCAGTGATTATCTCACTAGCTGTATTGAGTCCGTTAGGCGAAACTGCGACAGTACCAAGGATGGAAAATATAACCCTTGGATTTCTATTATTTATTTGCAAAATGGACATGGTATTAGATTAAAATAATTATTTGAATATATTTAATTAACTGACAATTGTGATATATAATTAATTATGTTTACATACAATAAAATAATACAGTATACATAAAATTAGTATTAATGTGGTTTACAATTGAATTATGATGGGTAACTAATTTAAAATGAATTTATAGCTATTCCGAAATTCAAGATGGTAAAATTAACATTTATCTTGAAACTAAAATAAGAGTATTCACTACACCTCCCCCACCAGAGAGGAAGTTCAAAGAGTTCCGAATGACACAGATTTCCCCTGGACCTTTTTTGGTAGCTACATGTACCTCGCTTAAGGTTGATTCCAAAAATGCCGGCTTAAGACGATCGATAGAAACCTTGTCGACCTTGGAACCGCGCTGGATGAGAAATGATTTGCGCGTACGTCTGGAGAACTTCATAGGGCCCGTCTATGGACATTGGAGAGGCTGTTTTGGGACAGGTACACGAACGAAAACGTGGGTGCAAGACTGGAGGGCTGGGGAAACAAAGATGTTCTGTTGGCTAGTCAATCGAGGGGGAACAGGCTGAAGGGACTGCATGTGAGAGGAAGTGTTTGAGCGAATTCCGTAGGATCACATGACTTATCCCCTGCAGTGAAGTAGCCACCTGGTAGCCGCAGTGTTGTTCCATAGACTAGTTCAGCCGCTGTAGTCTTCAGATCACGCTTAAATGCAGAGCGAATACCAAGCAACACGAGTGGAACTTATCCATCCAATGGGAGTCCTTCGTGACACAATAAGGGATGACTTCAGCTGGCGATGGAAGCGTTCGACGAGGCCGTTAGCTTGCGGATGATACGCACAGGTATGCGCATGTACTGTACCCAAACAAGCTGGTAAACTTCTTCCAAAGCGAAGACTCAAATTGGCGACCTTGGTCAGTGATGACTTTTGTCGGCAATCCAATCTTGATACCCATCCATGAAGAAAGGCTCTTGCAACAGTGTCCGCTTGGATATCAGGAAGTGGGATGGCTTCAGGCCATCTGGAAAAGCGGTCGAGACAGGTGAGCAGATAACGTTGGCCTTGAATCACTGGAAGAGGGCCAACAATGTCTACATGAATTACCTCAAATCGCTGGGATGGGGGCGGAAATGCGTCAAAGGGGGACCTGGTGTGCCTTTGGACTTTGGCAGGCAAGGCACGTTTTGGTCCAATGTTTGACATCCTTCCGCATCGAGGGCCAAACAAAGCGAGAGGTAACCAGGTGTTGCGAAGCACGGATACCAGGGCTTATGAAGATCCGTGAAGACTGCTTGTCTGTGACATGGAGGGACATAAGGGCGAATAGCAGCTGTTGATACGTCGCAATAGAGGGGCACAGACAATCCTGGCATACTCATTTTCTTGAGGGAAAGTGAGTGAGTGGAGTCTTCTCTGAGCAGGTCTTGTAGTTCCGTATCCTTATCTTGATCCTGTGCAATAGCATTCCACAGTGTAGAGCTGAGGGTAACAGAAGTAATCTCTATTCTTGAAAGTGCATCCGCTGGAGTGTTCAAGACACCTTTGATGTGGCGGATATCTGTGGTAAATTGCGAGATATAATCGAGTTGCCTGATGACTCTGGGAGAGTGGTTACAGCTGTTTTTATTGAAGACAGTGACCAAAGGTTTGTGGTCGGTAAAAACACAAAACTCTCGGCCTTCAAGGAAATGTTGAAAATGCTTCACGTTTAAGTAAATAGCAAGAAGTTCACGTCCAAAAGCACTATAACGTGTTTGGGCTGGCTGCAGCTTTTTCGAGTAAAACGCGATGGGTGCTTGTTGACCGTTAATGGTTTGTTCCAACACCCCACCGATCGCAACATCTGATGCATCGACCGTCAGAGTTAGGGGGGCATCACTGATAGGAAATGACAGAGACAATGCACTATTGATAGCATTTTTGGCATTGTCAAACGCCTGTAAACTATCGCTACACCATACCAATTTCGTTACCTTGCGTTTGTGTGTGATCATAGCGTGTAAAGGAGCAAGAACACTGGCACAGTTTTTAATGAACTTGTGGTAATAATTTACCAAACCTAGAAACTGACGTAACTCACGCTGATTATTTGGCATAGGGTAATTTTTATTTGGCATAGGGTAATTCCATGCTGCGAAATCGTGTGACCAAGAAATTTCAAGGTTGGCTGTGCAAACACACACTTAGATGCATTAATAGTAACACCGTATTGTTCTAAGCGTTGAAAGAGGAGTGAAAGATGTTCCTTATGTTCCTCTTCCGTTGAGCTGGCCACAAGCAAATCATCGATGTAGGCATAAACAAAGTCTAAGCCTCTGGTGACCTCATCTATAAACCTCTGAAAGGTTTGCGCAGCATTCCGTAGCCCGAATGGCATCTTCACAAATTCAAATAACCCAAATGGTGTACAAACTGCAGTCTTGGGAATATCCGAAGGCTCTATGGGAATGTGGTGGGAAGCCTTAACGAGGTCTATTTTACTGAAGATAGATTTGCCGTGGAGGAGAGAAGTAAAGTCTTGGACATTTGGTACCGGATATCTGTCCGGGATGGTTGTCGAATTCAAAAACCGGTAATCCCCACATGGTCTCCAGTCTCCTGACTTCTGGACCAGGTGTAGGGGTGAGGACCAACTGCTTTTGGAAGGTCTTATTATCCCAAGATCTATCATAAGCTGGAATTCCGATTTGGCAGCTTTCAGTTTGTCCGGGGCAAGATTCTGGTTTTGCAAACACGGGGACCTTTTGTTTTAATGTGATGGGTAATGGTGTGCTTAATGGTATCACCCATCTGCATCGGTTGAAGAATTCCTGGATATCGCTGGAAAAGGCACTGGTACATGGAATTAGGGGGAACGAGGGAAAGTGCAGAGTTCGAGGCGTCCGGAAGGGCAACCTGTTGGCAAGAACAGAAAGCAGTGTGGCCTGGTCGCATAAGCGTCGCTTGTCAAGATCCACCAGGAGTTTGAAATGCTGGAGGAAGTCAGCGCCGATTATGGGATGCTGCACTTGAGCACAGATGAAAATCCACTTGAAGGATCGGTGAAGGCCCAAGTTTAGTTCACGCGACTGAGTACCGTATGTGGTATGCGTGAACCGTTAGCAGCGTATAGAGGCGGAGATTCCGAGTGCGTATGACCAGATTTTTGAGGGAATACACTGACTGACGCTCCGTATCGACAGAAATTGACACCAGAGTTCCTGTCCTTTATGAATAACAGTTGGCAGTGCGAGTACTACTAGACCATTAGGACTCGCTGCTGGGTTTTCCGACGAAAATTGCAAGGGGAGATGCACTTCCTAGCCTTCTTTCCAAATTTAGAGTGGTAGAAGCATCTTCCTGGAACTCGAACGATGCCTCTTCGTAAATCTTGACCGAGAATGGCTTCTTTGCCGTGATTTTGTAGCAGAGAACAAACGTTGTTGACTTAACTCTTCCACTTTCAACTCCAGTTCCGATTGTGTGTTCACGTTGTTGACCGGAGCTGTGTCAATCTCCACTACTTTGTCGGCAGTTTCTGCTAGTTTATCAACTGGAGTAGCAGGATCCATAGTAGCCAAGACACGCTGAGCTGACGGAGGAAGTTTCTGCAAGAACAACTGTCTAAAGATGTCCTTATCGAAGGTTTGTGCACATTTGCCTAGAGCGCACTGCATAGCCCTCAGCATTTGAGTGGGCTTACGGTCTCCAAGTTCTTTTGAGATTAACTGATGTAGTTTCTCACGCTCAGAGACAGTGGTGCGGCACAGGATGGCAGACTTCAGATCGTTGTATGGGTCCTCACTCGTGGAAGTAGACACGATGACGTCACGGACTTCAGAGATGATGCTCGCTGGTAGAGAGGACAAAACATGATCGTATTTTGTCCTGCTAGCGGTGATCCTTCCCAAGTTGAATTGTGATTCCACTTGGTGGAACCAAATAAATGGATCACCCGGCCAGAAGACGGGGAGCTTTACGCTCAAGTGGGAGATGGCACCAGCGTCGTCAGCATCTTCTCCTATGCTTGCTGACGTACAAGCAAGACGACAAGTTACCAACGAAGGAGTGGAGTTTGAGACGAGCGCAGGCACAGAGCGCACGGGCAGGGGTGAGGGGCAGAGGGCACGAGTGACATTACAGTCTGGTCCTAGTCGTTTGGGTAAAAGGGGGTGATGGGCACGAACGACGTTACAGTCTAGTCCTAGTCGTTCGGGTAAAAGGGGGGAATCCAACTCCGGGGTCACCAATTGTTGGTTTTCGTCGTCGTCGTCGTTGGGCCTAGGCAAGCTACGGCTTGGGACCGTAGCGCATCTATCCGGTATAGGTTAACCTGGATGATGTAGCCATAAGCACTGCCGCTGGTTAAGTGCCAACCAGTGATTATCTCACTAGCCGTATTGAGTCCGTTAGGCGAAACTGCGACAGTACCAAGGATGGAAAATATAACCCTTGGATTTCTATTATTTATTTGCAAAATGGACATGTATTAGATTAAATAATTATTTGAATATAACTAATTAACTGACAATTGTGATATATAATTAATTATGTTTACATACAATAAATAATACCGTATACATAAAATTAGTATTAATGTTTTTACAATTGAATAATGATGGGTAACTAATTTAAAATGAATTTATAGCTATTCCGAAATTCAAGACGGTAAATTAACATTTATCTTGAAACTAAATAAGAGTATTCACTACACTAGTTTCAATATCACAGGTACTGGTATAATAACATAATAAAAAATACATAATACTGGTATAAAAACAATATATATAATTGTGATTGGCAAGAATACCAGTGTGTATATATATATATAATATATATTTCCAAATAGAAAAATAAAAAACTAAAAATATTCATCTCTTTCTTTAACCTTTGTGTTACTAATGCTGTTTAACTTTCATTATCTGATTCTATTTCCATTGAAGAATCATTATCATAGATTGATTAGAGCATATTATTTCAATATCACAGGTACTAGTACTTATGCAGATTGGATGTTGACGAAGCCAATGTAGCAACCATGTTTTACTTCACTTTCTTGGAATTTTGCATTTTGGGATATAAATACTACCTTTGCTGCTTTGTCTGTGCTTAATTGGTTTCTTTGGCTGTATGATATTTACTGTATGTGCTAAATGATCTGGAGGTAATGAAAGGGTGAAATAGAGGTGTATGAGTTTGTGTGGAATCCGCATATGCGCAAAGATATAGACAAAATCGAAAGAGTTCAAAGACGAGTAACTAAGATGATTCCGTCTCTTAGGTCAAAGTCGTACGAGGATAGGCTTAAAGAGTTAAAATTGACTACACTCGAGACTAGGAGTTAAGGGGTGATCTAATCCAGGTTTTCAAAATTATGAATGGGTTTGATAACGTAGATAGAGATAGCTTTTCGAAATATCTCAATATAATAGGACTAGAAATAACGGTGTAAGTTGACAAGTAGAAGGTTCGAGACAGCAGTTGCGAAAACTTTTTTACGCATAGAATAGTAAATAGCTGGAATAGTTTCCGGTAGAAGTAATTAGTAGCACGTCTATAAACTATGTTTAAGAATCGATTGGACGCGCATGTTGATAGAAAGGGTATAGTTTAAGGTAGTAAAATTAAGCTTTGTGGGATAGATCCCACAGCTCAACACAAGTGTTGTGGATATAGGGAGGCAGCGTCTTGGTTAGGGGATACTCTACTGTCCTTACACACCCCATTTAAAGAGATTCCTCTGCCAAGTGGCCCCCCATAGTACTGTGAGGTATTGAAAACTCATGATCTTCACTTGCCCACAAACACCTTTAAATGGGAGACCCATAATGGGTGCACACCATTTCTACATTACTGTACAGTCTTTACAGCCACACCTACACTTTTCCTGTATGTGTATCTTAATGTAATGTATATGGTTGTAAATTTGACTTGGTCCGCAATCGATATGAACCGTGACTTGATGGATACCGTATGAAATTGACTGGATTCTTTGGATCTATATTTGCATGTCCGTTATATAATAGATATAGAGTGTAACATATTTGTGGATAGTATCTATTATGACTTGATCCTCTGGATTCGAGAGATTCTATCTTTAGTTTTAAATCGATAATTAATTATTTTTAAATGATAATGTATATGGTTGTAAATTTTGACGTGGTCCGCAATCGATATGGACCGTGACTTGATGGATACCG
>JAJOZX010014329.1:0-47500 GCA_023014485.1 Bathynomus jamesi
CGTGCACACTGTGCCAACTGCTGATTTCAACACAGTAAAATATGCATCTTCATCAGACAGCACCCAAATCCGTCACAATAGGGATCGTGAACGCAATTCCCACTTTACCATGGTATTAAACTTCATGGAGATGCCAGATTCAAGCACCAGATAGAGAATGCCCATCACCTTGGGCTCTCTGTCTCATATGACCGTGTGATGGAAGTCAAAACACAGGTAGCTCTTGCTGTTTGCAAGAGACACACTGAAAACGGTATTATTCTACCCACAATACAAGACTTTCAGTTTTCACTACACATGATGTAGACAATCTGGACAGCAACAAAACGGGAAATTTGTCACGTGGTGATTTTCATGGAACATGCATTACTGTGACCAATCACCTATCCAAAGAGAACTTGGGAATTCGTCGACCAGCAATCACACTTGATCCATCTGATACATCAAAACCCAAGTTGCCGGATAGTTATGTAATTGTTCCTCCCATCGAACTCAACACCCGTGACATTCTTGTGCCCAGAATCAACGAAGGTCAAGTTCGGCCGAACCACAGCCTGGTCAACGGTGCCAAAGTAAAAGATGATGCATGGATAGCACATGTTGGAAGAGTGCTGGAAAAGGGTGAGCTTGAAAAACGTGATGTGGTTACGTGGTCAGGCTTCAACTCTCAGCTCATGGATGATGCATCAATAAAGCCAAAGGCAGAGACTGGTATACTCCCCTTATTTCCTGATAAGGCAGCTTCTGCATCAATGATGAAGCACACGATGGAGATTGTGAAAACTACGACTGAGTTCATAAACCCTGGTCAAATCCCTGTCCTTGGGGCTGATCAGCCTCTCTTTGCCATATGCAAACAGTTACAGTGGGAGTTTCCTGACACACTGGGTGAGGATAAGTTTGTGATGCAGTTGGGAGCTTCACATATCGAGGATAAGTGTCAGCTGATGATAGGCAAGGTTCTACGAGGTTTCGGATGGGACACAGCTCTAGCTCAAGCAGATGTCCTCTCCTCTGGACGTGCCCAGTCAGCTCTCGATGATCACCACATAAAGCGTACACGATATGCTCATCAAGTGTCACTTGTTTCCCTCTCTCATTTGAAGCAAAATGCATAATTGCAATACACATCCAATGTGCTGGGGCCTTGTGAGTCATATGAGATGTGGTGTGCAAGGAAATCTGCAAATGTTCACATGTTCAAATATTGGTCACTAGTGATTGAGCTTGAGCTATTGATGTGTCGATTTGTGCGCTCATTAAGAGAGGGTGACTTCCCTCTCTATGTCCAGGTGTGTGATGAACTATGTCCATGGTTCTTTGTGCTGGACCACACTAACTATGCCCGCTGGTTGCCGATTCATGTCAGAGATATGCTTGGTCTTGCTGAAAGCCATCCACAGGTGTACGCAGAGTACCTCAAAGGGAACTTTACAGTCCAAAAGTCTGCTCGTACATTCAGCCTCATCGCGAAAGATCAATCTCATGAGCAGATGAACAAAGTACTGCAGGGCTGTGGTGGAGCATCTGACCTCTATGACAAAACAGAAGCATTAGCATTGTACATGTTGGCAGGTCCTGAATGTGTCAGAATGATAGAAGAGTTTGAGAATGCTCAGAAACTTAAAGAAGGACCAACTGGCCACCACGAAACAGCTCCTGGGCTACAGTCTAGGTTTTTGAAGGATGTCAAGTCATTCACAAAGGTGGTGTCTGAACTGGGCAACCCCTTCCTGGCCACAAATCAGGAGCTTGTAGCCCTTGACACACACGATGTTATGGAGAATGAAGTAGCAGCATCACTGTCACAGATACAGGAAGTTGGCCAAGCCCTTCATGAGGAGTATGTAAAGACTAGGCTGGACAAAGGGACAGTTCCTATATCAAACACTATAAAGAAAAACAATGTGTACACATTCAGCAATCGGCCAGACCCACGCAAGAAGAGTAGCAAAGTGGGGGTACAGAAGCAAAACACAGTGCTCATTACTCAGCTATTCCTGTCTCTACAATCACGTCCAGATGCGGATATGACAGAATTTTTCACATACGAGAATCAGCGAGAGCCCCCTTCACTCTCAGACCGAGGTTCACTCAGAGCTGGAAATAAATCAGACATTCTTGCATGTGTCAATGCACCAACTGGATCTGCCAATCCTGCTAAACAAGTGACAGTTCAGTTGTATGACATGGCCGCCATCGTCCACATTGTGCGTCCAAGTAGAGCATGAACATTTGCTGAATATGTATATCTACACATCATACCTTTCATTAAAGCACAGATGACTGACACAGTTGAGCGCGTCGATGCCGTGTGGGATACCTATCCTGAAGACAGTCTGAAATCACTTGCACAGCAGCGGCGTGGTTCAGGAGCACGTACTCGACTTGATCCAGATAGTGATGGTACCACACCCATTCCCAAACGAGACTGGCAGTCATATTTGAAAAATGTGGAAAACAAGAAGGAACTGTTCGTCTTTATCAGTAAACAGCTGATCAAGATTGACATGGGTGGAAAACTCCTCAGCACTGAATTAGAAACTGTGCTCTCCAATAAAGCATTTGATATATCAGGGCTCCAACCACGCAACCACACAGAGGCAGATACGCGGATCATTCTGCATCTTGCTCACGCATCATCTCAGGGTCGCAAGAAAGCATTCATCCGCACTGTTGACAGTGACATAGTCGTTCTTGCCATTGCTTTCTTTCAACAGCATGACCTAACAGAACTCTGGATTGGTTTTGGTAGTGGCAAATATTACCGAGACATCCCAGTGCACAGCATTCAATCACAGCTTGGCCCATCAAAGTCGCTGGCTCTACCTCTGTTCCATGCACTAACAGGCTGCGACACTACGTCTCAGTTTCTTGGATGTGGGAAGAAGACAGCATGGACTGCACGGAATAATACACCAAACTTAACTGAAACCATGATCAAATTGACTAAAGACCCCGAGTCCTTCAGTCTAGTATCTCCTGAAATGACACACATTGAGAGGTTTGTTGTGCTCATGTACAGTAAAACATGTGGACAAGCATCTGTAAACGTAGCCAGGCACCATCTGTTTTCTAGTGGCAGTCGATCATTGGACAGCATACCACCTACCCAAGCTGCCCTCTTCCAGCATATCAAGGTCATTGTTGCAGGCAAGTTTTGTGTGGAAGCAGTCAACCACATGCCATCAGACACTCCCTGCTTTTGATAAATGGGGATGGGAATATGACAAGCGCAGCAACCAATGGCTCCCTTTCTGGACAACTCTCGCTGATGCCAGTAAGGCATGTGCTCTTCTCCTTCATTGCGGATGCACTAAAGCCTGCAGGCAGAGAGAATTGCAAATGCAGTAGTGCTGGAATTCGATGTACGACACTCTGCAAGTGTGAGGGTGGCTGCCTGAACAATGACGACTATTAATCAGTGAACAGCCATCTATTGGATAGACATTATCATGAGATGCAGTACTGTGAGTAAAAGGAATAAAGAAGATTGTACTTGCGTATATACTAAAGTTTAATAGCAACAGATGTTGATGCTGACTCTTATTTTTTATCAAGTTAACTATGTAACCTGTACTAGTATTGGTACTCAAGTGGATGTCATTTTGGACAGCGGCCATTTTGATTTGGCCAATATTGCCGCCACAGTGGAGTACAGCTTGGCTCCCGCAAACATTCAAATTAGTATGGTCATAGCTACCTGTGGTCCAAAAATGGCACTTTTGGAATGATTTGAACAATTATATGATTAAGCCCCCTGACTAAGAGAGAAGACGAAATCACGAATAACAGCATAATAACGAACAACAATTTAATAACAAATAACGATATAAACAATATAATACGGAAGGAAGACATAGATGGAAGGAAAGAAATAAGTAAAAGTGGCGAAGTAGACAAACGGTCCAACGAGCGAAATGATAAAAAGATAATAACTAAAAACGTTGAAAATAAACAGCCAAAGAAAAATAATGATAATGCCAAAACTAAGAACTTGGAAAATAATAAGAAAGAAAGCAGAAGCGTAGAAAATATCGTATGCAAATACTACGCGAAAGGAAACTGCAGATATCGGGATGGGCAATGCATATATGCACATCCCACATTATGCAAAACGCATTACACAAGTGGATACTGCAAGTTTGATAAGAAATGCATGTTCCACCATCTTACGGTCTGCAACACTTATGAAAAATATGGGAGTTGCAAATACGAAAAAAAATGCCGATACCACCACCCTCAAAGGAACGCAACGAGGGAACAGAAAAAACGAACATCAAAGAAGAGTGCCAAATTTCAGACGCAGCCAACACATTTCAGCTGCTAAATACTCTCCAGCAATTACAAAACCAGCTGACAAATATAAATATAGAAATCGGAGAGCCGGACAGAAGGTACGAACAAAGGCACTTCATGCGTTATCGGGACAACAGGTACCGACAAAGATAAAATGAGGTAAATTCTCGGAGAACCACAAGGCAACGAAACCGGCACCCCCATTGGAAAAAATCGGAACCACCTGTATGCGAAAAAGAAAGAGAAAAAATAAAAATAATCCTAGCCAACATACAGGGCCTTAAATCAAACCATTCCACGAACAAAGTTGCATACCTGAAAAGACTCATGCAAGAAGCCGGAGCAGACTTTGCATGCCTCACGGAAACTCATCTAAAGGAAAGCCAGGCGAACTGTTAAAATTGTGAGTCCTGTATTGACAAAAAAGAAATGCAAATTGACAACTATAACATCCTCCGAGCCGACAGAACAGTGAGACGTAAAGGAGGATGTGCTATTTACACACGCGAAAGGCACATAGCACAAATGGCTATAAGTACCTGAAACAACTACGTAGAATGTGTAGCAGCAAAAATTGAAAAATTAAATATGGTACTAATTGTAATGTACAGACCCCCAAACACGCCAACCTCAAAATTTTCAGATTCCATTACGGAGGTAAGAAACTTAGTAAAAGATCTACACTCTCCAACCCCAAATATTTTTCTCTGTGGTGATTTTAATTTCCCATTCATGAAATATAAAAGGATAGGAAAAAATATATGTATACACCAGGATAAGGGGGGCACACGAGAAGACCAGAGCAGGTAAAAATGCTTTAGCTGATGAATTTATGTTAACGCAAGAAATAACAGAAAACACAAGAAAAAACAACTGCCTAGATTTGGTATTCACAAACAACAGTAATCTAATTGATAATGTAGAAATATCCCCAACTATGATATCAGACCACAACATCATTGAAATAACAACTAATATAAAGGCAACAGGAAAGGAAAGAACACGCACAACAGAAAGAAGCAAATTCGAAATTTTTAATTTTCACTCCAAAGCTATAAACTGGGAAGATGTGACATCCAACATGGAAGTAATAGATTGAAAAACCATTTTCGAGGCCAAGACAATGGAAGAGATGCTAATGACGTTAGAGGAGACGAAGTTAGAAATTGTGGAAAAACATGTCCCAAAGATACAACAAAGAGGAAAGAGAAGCAGGTTCGAAAGACAAAAGAGGGCATTGTTCCGAAAGAGAAAAAGAGTGACTGCAAAATTAAGTAATTGTAAAGATAACAACATCAGAAAAATATTAAATGATAAACTACAAAGTATCGATGTCGTCATACAGGAACTAATCGAGCAGTGGCGGCTCGTCGGTAGGCACTGCGGAACTGCAGTACCCCTAAATTTTTTATTTACAATTGAAATAATCAAGAACAATATAAGGATGAGCTCACTGAATAACTTTTTCAATAACTTTTGAAACTTTTATTCATTGCTCAATGCTCATCCTTTTATTTCAGTAATTATTTCAACCCATTCTTAGAGACAGCACCCCTAGAATTTTTAGTCACGAGCCGCCACTGTAATCGAGAAGCATACAGAAAAAGAAGAAGATGACGCTATAGAAGCGATAAAGGCGAACTCAAAGTACTTCTATAATTTCGCAAAAAGAAAGTCGAAAAACCATGCGACTATCGGACCATTAAAAAATGAGAACAGTGATTTATCTGATGATCTAACAGAAGTATCTGAAATATTAAAAGCTCAGTATGAATCATCTTTCAGTATCCCAAAAACTGACAAATTGATAAGCGATAGAAACGCGTTCTTTGAAGAAGAACCACAAGGGGAAAGTATAACGGATTTCGACTTTACGACGGAAGATATTACACAAGCTATAGGGAAACTAAAAACACACTCAGCGGCAGGACCGGATAAATGGAATGCCACACTGATCAAAAACTGCAAGAATGCAATCGCTGAGCCCATATACTGGATATGGAGACGATCATTAGACACGGGAGAAATACCGGGCTTCCTGAAGAGCGCGAACATAGTCCCATTATAAGTTATAACTCAACTACAACATATAACTACAATATATAACTCAACTACAACATATAACTACAATATATAACTCAACTACAACAACTCACTACTTCACCAGGCCAACTCGAGAGGAGGGGCGACAAGCTTGACCTTCGCGAAGTGAGAAATCATCGAGCGGAACCTTTGTAAGGTTGTAAGGTAAGGTAAGGTATAATATATACATATATATATATATATATATATATATATATATATATATATATATATATATATATGGCTAGGTGCTTTAAACCCTAGATCCATGTCCCAAAGCTGGATCCTGTCTGCTTTGCAGATAGCTGGTGAGGGAAGCTATATTTATGGGACCTCTTTGCGAGTGACCCGTTGCCCACGTCGGGCTAGCATCATGAAAAAGAAAAACTATGGTATTTGTCATTTACCATTACTTATTCGGACTATAGTGGATTTAATTATCCCAGAAGAGTTCCTTGTTCCATGCACTGTCTGTGTGTATCATATATATATATATATATATATTAGACCGGCCCAGGCTCATAGGGGTGAAAAATATTTTTTTTCGTTTCTTAAGTCTCACCCCTGGAGTTTGTTATGCGTATCGATAGAAAGTTTTGAGTGAAGTTTCAGCCCGATTGGATAGTATTTAGTGGTGCCGACAGACTCTGAAATGTGTAGTTTTTCCACACCACCTAGGAGATAACTACAACAGGCGTGTTTTTTTTTAAGTGGTATCCCCAATAGGCCTAATCCACTTTTTCTAATGTTAACTCATGATGTTGATGTGCTTCCTGTCTTTATCATCGATTTCTTTGCGTCTGGAAACCGCTCTCGGTGTTTTTCTACCACTTGAAGAAGGTACTGCAGTTGTTCTTCGTGTTTGTGAGATGATTGATGAAACTCTGAATTAATGAGAAGTTGCGGCAGCTGAAAGCACCATAACAGCACTACGATCACTTGTTTTTTTTCGATCTAATGCCATTGCCAGATCAGGTGTTACGATGCGCTTACGCTTATTTGATATTATGCTGCTTGAAGTTTGGATGTCATTTCAGGAGTGTACGGTGTGCCCGGCTCTGGTTTCTCATCACTACTACTGCTTCAACTGCTATCACTGAACTGAGGAACAGCTGATGACAATTTCTTTCGCAATGCCTCGGCTTCTTTTAATGCAGCTTGTCTTTCATTTCTTTTCCGTTGTCGCATTTGCTTAGCGACCAGTTTCTTATCAATATCAGTCATGTAACCTCGCCTCCCTTTTTCCCTCTGAGCTTGTAAGAATGATTTATCTTCCTCATTTGACATCATTTATAAAGCATTTGCGTGAGCAATATTAAAAAGGTTATCTAAAAAAGGTTACCTAAAATACCTTGGAATTCAGTTTCTTTTTAATTTGATTTTGATTACGGTTTGATTTTGATTTTTGAAGTGATCTGTAGTTCTCATACATTTTTTGAATTTTCTTTAGTATATGCTGTCTGGCTCTGGTGGGTATTTTCGCCTTGTCCCAAATCTCAAAAAATTTCACCATAAACTATGTTGGATGCTTCTTTCAATGTTTTTTTCAATGTTTGTGTGAGACAGAAAAGCCGACGTAGTACACCTCCATTGGATGGAAGCTTCTTACTACCAACTGTGTCAATTGGCTGTCCAATCAGCCATATTTCAGTTTTTCTTCTTGTTTTAATTGAATCTGACATGGTGAAGGATAAAATCTGCAAATATTAAGGGAAAACACTTGCGCATCAATCTCTCACTGCGTCTTAAAAAATACTGACGTGAACAGCGAGCCTCCCACTTTTCTCCGTAGCCAATGACGTCACCAGTAATGACGTCAGGTGAAAAGACGTGTTTCTACTCAACCTACACAGTTACACAGTGAAACATGTGGAACACAATGCACGAGAGTGTGAATAGGCATGGTTTACACACAATATTTTTAATACGAATTACAAAATAAATAGATGATGAATAAATGTAATAAATAAATGAAAAATACAAGAGGCTGTCGGCACCACTAAAAGTACACAGATATTGTTGAAATTTAGTGTGCAAGTATATTATGAGGGTGGTAACAATTTTAGGGGGTGAGACTTTCACTTTTCAAATAAACGTTTTGGCGGGCCAGTCTAATATATATATATATATATATATATATATATATATATATATATATATATATATATACTGTATATCCGTTTTTGTATATTCATACTCGTATATACCAAAACGGATTTAGTCATTTGATTATGAATTTACATTATGGCAATTTTAAAGTACTAATTTAAAGGATACATTTTTTGGACCACAGGGAAGAGATCACAGGGAGCATGTTCATTTTCCATCATTTTCTCAGATTAACAAGTACTTGAAATTATGGAAGTACATTATAAGTATACATTATAGATATACGTTGAGGAAACCATGAATGGAACCAGTAAAGGGGAAACAAACAAAGGGTTTAATTTAACTGAACTAAAAGGTCGGTTCTTTTATTTGGGTTTCCTACCCATCCAAAAGTTGGAAGAATACCGAATTTTTAGACGGGCTCCTGAAGTTTTCAGGACTTACTTTTTGTAGCTAGAAATCATTGGAGAGAGAACTCCAAACGGGGTTTAAAAAGTCTCCCTCATTGGATTTGGCGTTATTCATAGATTATGAATTTGTCTTAAGAAGCAACATAAGGCGAAACGAATTTCGTTGGGATAATTTGGCAGTCGTCTGTGCACTAAAGAAAAAATGATGGAAAATGAAATGATAGACTAATCCCAAGGTTGCAACAATCACATGCGTGAAAAGCGAGTTATGCGACCATTTCCGTTTTATATGTATTGCATAAAGAAATAAACCTTGTCGTCAACGGGAGCCTTCGTTAAACGGAAATCCCTTTATCTAATGACTAAACTATCTCTTGCTGAAGTGCGAGTCTCGTTATCAATTTTCACCGGATGTCATACATTTCTCGCTGGATAATTCTCGAACAGGACTCTGATCACTCTGTTTATTATTACACTGGTATTAAAAATAAATATTAAATTATTCCATCCACAATATGGATATTAGAATAGGTTACTCAATATTTATAATTGTGGTTGATCTGTTCACGTATTTATGAGTACTGCATTGCGTTACTTTCAAATACCTAGTTGTCGTCGACTACAGAACAAGCATAAACTAAAAATACATAAAAATAATTTGGTAAACCTTATTGCTTGTTCTAAACATTTTTACATTTTCGTTCGGAGACTTATCCAATATAACGTTTTTTCGCGATATTTTTTGAGCTTTTTATGCAGGAAGGAGAGACTAAGGGCTATGCTCGCAAAAGCGCCCCACCCATGAAAAAGAAGAAGAGAGCCAAAATCAAGGTCCAGGGTTTCTGAGATGCCTAGACATTCTGCGTTTGAAAGATTGGAGGTCATAGACAAGGGGAAAGATGGATTGAAGAAGATTGTTCCAGAGTTCACCAGTTTAGTAGAGGAAAGATTCAAAATACCGATTAACCCTTGCATTAGACAGTTGGACAGAAAAGGAATGAGAAAGTGTCGAAAGTCTGGTACTGCGTGCTCTCCTTAAAGGAGGAGGTATGCAGTTAGAGAGTTCAGAAGAGCAGTGTCCGTTATAATAGCGATAGTAAAGAGAGAGTGAGGCAACACTGCGGCAAAGAGAGAGAGAATGAAGAAAGTCAGTAAGTGGTTGTGAAATGATAAGACGAAACGCCTTTAATTCCACCCGGTCAAGTACGGCTGTATGGGTTGAGCCACCCTATACATGAGAAGCTTACTCCATACAGGGGTGGACAAGACCCCTGTACAGAGACAGCAACTGAGTGAGGGTGAAAAAACTGCGGAGCCAGTACAGCACACTTAACCTCTTAGAAGCTGTTTTAGAAAGAGAGTATATGTGATCTTTCCAGAAAAGATCACGAGAAAAGGAAACACCAAAGATGTTAAAAGAAGAGGAAGGATTGAGTTGTGTATTGTTGAAGATAAGAGGATACTCGTGTGGAATATTGTGACGAGTAGACAGATGAAAGAACTGAGTTTTTTGAGGCACTGAAAGTCACAAGGTTTTCTCTGCCCCAATCAAAAACGGCAGAAAGACCAGAGGTCAGGCGTTCCATAGCCGTCCTACACTAATCGCGGAGTGACTGTTGAGAGGGACGCTTTGCGAAACGGGTGGGGAATTGAAGAGTGGAGTCATCGGCATAGAAGTGGATAAGACAGGAAGTGCGAATTAAAAGATCATTAATAAATAAAAGGAAAAGAGAGGGTGATCGGACGGAACCCTGAGGGACACCACTGTTAATAGCTTTATGAAAAGGACAGTGGCCATCTACAACTGCAGCTATAGATCGGCCACAAAGAAAATTAGAGATGAAGGCACAGATAGAAGTATAGAAACCGAAGGAGGGTGGTTTCGAAATTAAAGATTTGTGGCAGACTCTATCAAAAGCTTTATATATGTGTTGTGCAATCCCAAAAGTTTCAGCGAGATCCCGAAAGGAGGATGACCAAGACTCAGAGAGATATGAAAGAATATCGCCAGTCGAGCGTCCCTCGAGGAACCCATACTAACGATTGAGAAAGAGGTGTTTAAGAATATTCCTATTTAGGATAGATTCAAAAACTTTAGAAAGACAAAAAATCAAAGCATTTGGACGATAGTTGGAAGGTTGAGAGTCGTCACCCTTCTTTGGGACAGGCTGAATGACAGCGAACTTCCATCAGGAAGGAAAAGCACCATGTGAGAGACAAAGACGAAAGAGTTTGCCTAGGCACGGTGTCACACAGAAGCACAGTTCTTGAGAACAACAGGAGGAACACCATCAGGATTGTGCGCCTTCCTAGGGTTGAGTTCAGATAGGGTAGAAAGAACATCTTTGGAAGAGATTCTAATTTCAAACATAATAAAGTCAGCTGGAGAAGGAGATGAAGGAACAGCACCAGAATTCCATGGTTGAGTTGGAAGCGAAAGTTTGAGTAAAAAGTTCAGTTTTGTCAGGAGAAGACGGCAACTGAGCCATCAGAACGCAAAAGAGGAGGGAAAGAAGAGGAAGTGAAGTTGTTTGAAAAGGTTCTTGGATAGACGCCAGAGAGAGCGAAAAGAATTAGAATTCGGTAAGTTTTCACATTTAGTCGGATTAAGTAATTTTTGGCGAGTCGAAGAACAGATTTTGCACGATACCGGGTAGAAATATAAGCTGAGTGAGAGTCAGGACTTGGATGGCGACGGTACCTTCTAAAAGTCTCCTCTCTGTTGCGGATAGCATTACAACAAGTAAAGTTAAACCAAGTTTTTTCGCATTTGTAGTAGGAATAGAATATGGAATGTACGCCTTCATGCCCGAGAGAATCACCTCCGTGATGCGCTCAGCACACTCGGAAGGGCCCCGGCCACGAAAGCAGTAATCATTCCATGGGAAAGAACAAAAGTACTGCCTAAGGGCCTCCCAATCTGCAGCGCCAATGTGCCGAAGGTGCCTCCTCTTCGGAGGAGCCAAAGGCCGGATTGGGGCGATATGACAGGAAACAGATATAAGATTGTGGTCGGAGTAGCCCAACTGAGAAAAACGTTTGAGAGAATAAGAAGAACGATGAAAGGTAAGAAATAAATCTAGAAGGTTGGACTTATCTCCAAAACAATCGGGGATACGTGTTGGGTTCTGTACAATCTGCTTTAGGTCATTCAGGATAGAAAAGTTTTAATGTAGTTCACCAGGGATATCAGTGAAATGAGAGGAAAGTCAAAGGTGGTGGTGAGCATTGAAATTATCTAAAATGGAGATTTCAGCAAAAGGAGAGTGGGATAGAATGTATTCCACTTTGGAAGTGAGATAGTTAAAGAATTTTGAATTTTGGATAGTCAGTAAAATTAGGAGAAAGATAAACAGCGTAGATGTATTTAGTTTGAGATTGGCATGCAAGTCGTAGACAAAGGGTTTAGAATTCGGAAGAAGGTGAGGTTTAGAGGAGGAGAGGTGTTGTTCAACAGATTGAAAATTTGAGAAAAAGCCACGAATGTTGCAGAAATTAATGAAAAAATTTTCAGGCAAAGGCCCAGAACATCTTGAATGAGAGGTAACAGATCTAACCCCGCTACCAGAGTCTGCGTTCCCGGTACTGGTAGCAGGTGAGCTAGAAGTTGGGACATTTATGGTCACCTCCCCAGGGGACTCCGAGACTTTTGAACCTGATGTTATTTTCTTTTTAAATTTTGAAAAGATTTTATAGTGTGTAGTGAGGAATAGGGAGAGAAGTGTGTGTTTGAGAGCATGCTTGACTGCTCACAGGGTAGATGAAACATGGACAAATATCAGCTAAGGAGGACAGTGACATGAGAAACGGGAGTTCCAGCGCTCCCTATCTTCTATCTAATTTCCTCCCCGGAGTATTTCCCTGGTCGATTGGTGTCTACAATCTCCTCCATTTTGCTCTGACATTGCGTTAGAAACCCCATCTTGACTTTGTTTATGGTTATGCTCATCAGTAAACAAGCGGAATCGAGCACGCGTATCCTAATACTAATATTATATATAATAATATGAACTATCGCTAAGGCAACCTATGTACCTTAACAATGAATTTTGAAATCCGATTTACACTTGGATCTTTTCCGGATTTATCCACATCGGGTTTCCTCAAGTCGGGTAACGTACGGTGTTTACAACATTTTCCCATTCGTTGGTCAAGACAGACGGCTCTTCCTGATCACAATAGAACCTTTTAACATTACCTGACGTTTCGTCCTCGTACTGTTTGGTCCTTCGTAACTGAGGAGAGAAAATGGGATAATCGTAGCTATTGCATTATGTAGGATGGGCAGCAATCGTATGGTTGTACGCGAGTTCTTTCAGTATATAATCGGATTTATCCTTCACATTTCTGACTTCATCGCTCCATTTATGAAAATGTCATTCGACCAGGGAGGTGGTCGATCAACATGGCTCCAGAAGTCACGGAGACGTTCTGTAGGTCGTGGTTGTTGACCTTGACCAGTACGTTCTGGAGGTCGGGGTTTTTGACCTCGACCAGGACATGGTCGGTCAACATGACTCAAAAAACCACAGCAACCAGCTACCGGTAGATAATTCTGACCTGGCACCGTCTTTTCAGGAGGAAGTGGCGGCTGCCACGGATTTCCAGTTGGGGTAGTAATGTATTTGGGCGATTTCGAACTTGTAAAAGAACAATTTCCTTCTCCCTAGCAATTTTTGGATGAGCAGTACCAGGACCAGTAATGGGGACTCAACCTTTATTACCGATATTATTAACATGATCTGAATGTTTACTACCGAGATTAGTACCGGGACCATCAGGAATCGTGTTTTCGTCTAGGTTAGGCGGTTGTTGGTTTCCAGTCCATATCATACATTCCCTGATAAAACTATTTCTGGTTGGCAATTACCGATGTTATTAACGATACTACAATTCCGTTGGGAATCAGTTTATACCGTGTTTTGATATATTGTCACTGAGAAGTATATTTTAGGGGCTTTCTTGTTTATAGCTACCAAATTTGAATACTTCTTGTTACAGTTTTAGTTGCAGTTCTATTATTTACCACATTATGAGTTAAATCTGAAGTTTCCTCATCATGTTAGGCTGGTTTATGAAAGATTTGTTAATCAGACAGACTTCAGGGCCAGAATCTATTAAAATTAAGGGATATTGAAGGCCAATCTGTTCCATAATAATTGAAATAACTAAATGATTGGAGTCTGTTGGGTTCTTAAGAACTTCATTCATCGGGGCACTCATAACTTCAGCACTTTCTGAATCTGAGTCATTCTTTGTCACCCTATTCCATTCTTTCAATAAGTTATATTTAATACTAAAACGAAAAATAACACAATACAAAATCTAGAAAGGGATGACAGAAACTCGACTAACCCTATTTATATAGAAATTTACTTGATCGATTTTATCGTCTCTTGTCCATTCTTGTTCATTCCCACTATCACACCAATCTTCGTCCTTATGTAGCCCTAAACACGTATTGCACTTGTGATTACGATCGTGCGTCTTTGCGAGCAACGTCGGCTATTATCACCAACTGAATCGTCATCAAAAGCATTCTTGAATACGTCATATTTTGAATTCGTTGCACTCAAGTTTTCGTTCGTACTCCTGCTTTCATATCCTTCTGTTACAGAATTACCCATTTCATGTATTTCCTCTTCATTCTCACTCGTTTCATTTATTATAATGTCAATCATTTTCGTTTCACTTACACACACACTTTTACCGTAAAGACTGTTATCCTCTTTAGTTACACCTTCTTTACTCTGGTTTTCACATTCGTTGTTCTCACAACCGTCTGAGCTCTCCCTCATGTATTCATTCTGTATCTCTCATGTGACGTTATCACTCTTACAAACGATGTGTACACTCTCCTCCTCAGTCGCTGTACTTTAAAATTTATCGGATATATGCACATCTTCCTCACTCGCAGATACAGTATGCAACTTACGGACACGTTTTCCTCATTTATAAACACATGATTCTTCCCCTCCAATTTCTCTCCTATTACGTTCTTGTCAGTTATAACAATCGATTCTGAGCGCTGTCTGTTTATGCGTTTTTTGGGGTCAGCTTGTTCTTTTAAACTTCTTTCGTTTGGTATAGGAACTGTCTCTCTCTGTCATTCTTATGGTCGAAAGTGTCGTGTTTTTCTACATGTCCCCTGCTTTCTCGCACTCTCTCAGGGAGTAATTTCGTGTTCTTTGTTCAGACGAAGTATAACGACTAGGAGTCCTATACTGCCTCGTGGGTGTTCTCTCTAACGGAGGTTCCTCCCTCCGCGAGTAGCGATACCATTCCTCCTGTCTGTCGTAATATGGATCATACCTGGGTTGACGATGCCGTCCTTCCAATCAGTTTTAACTTGGCTCGTACCTTGGCTCGAACTCCCTCCGGTGACCAGGGAAATCGGTACGTGGCGGAAAATAAGGACTTGTATCACGATATCTTCTCTCAGAATACTGATCGCTATTCTGCTCGTATTCACCGCTTCTATGGTACCTTGGTGAATCATTATACCGGTTAGGTCGTTCATACCGCGGTTTACAGCGGTTATCATACCGGTCAGGTCGTTCATACAGTTTCTTCGATCCGGTGAGTGGGATCGATAAGCGTAGCGATCGTTTTCCAGTCTTCCTCTTTCACGACCTTTATGACCTTTACGACCTTTCTCTCGTAGCGTCTCTCGTGTCTCGTATATCTATCATGGGACTCATCCCGATTAGGTAGTTTCCTTCTGTCCTCACTACTCGAAGAACTTAATCGGATCTCCGCTAATATGGAGCACTGCCTGGCCATATGGCTCTGCTCTTGACAAACAAAACATTTTGTTAGTTTGGGGTCCCTCAGGATGAAAAAATTAACAGTGTTTAGTAGCCAATCACCTGCATTATCCATCTCGATCGGAGCCCGGCACGCAGTCATTTTGTTTTTATGAGTATGTCCTCATTGTAATTATTGTACTCCGACCTTAAATGGGGGTATACCATTTAATAACCCTTTATGGGTGGTCGAATCAACACTGTTGTAACATGGTCGGGGCTTGGGTTAAATTCTGCATAACTCTGAAAACAAAGATGGTGAATAACTAACCGAGCTTGCTTTCTCGTATCTTTCTCAAGTTGTATTAATATGTCCGATATTTCAGACCTGCTATTTCTACAATACATGTCGACACAACGACTGGTATACTCACTCCAATTTTTAGTTTTTAAAAATAAACCGTTCAAAACCTGCCTATAGGATGGAACTGAGCACCTGACAGCAAGTTTTATTCTAGTGCAATTACAATTCCGGGATGACGGAGGAACCAACCTTTCAATGTCGGCTGAAAATGCTGGAAAGGGACATAGAGTCCCGTAAATCTTCTACTGGTGGTTGTCCTTCAATCATTTAAATCACCACTGAAGACAGCACAGTCTTCGGCGGCGGTTTTAATCTCCTCGTCACTTTCTCGCCACTGCATCTTCCGGATCCATAACTAATGGATAGCCGGCCGATTTAGAAACGCCTAACTCAGGTAAATTAATTTGAAATGAGGGTGTACCGGTAGGAATCTGTCCAAAAACGGTTTGCGGATTGGCACCAGGTACACAAGTAGTTGGATAGTTATCTGTACCTACCGCGTCTGCACCGCGATAATTAATTATCAATACCAACGGCACCTGAACCGTGTTGATGTTTTTAAACACTGGCAACGTTGTTTGAGTCTTGTATCGCTCGCGCGCCCTTGTCGTCGTCACCCATAAGGGGATCTTCTTTCTCTAACAGCAAGGGGGAAGTTACAGTAACGGATGTAATAATAAGTTACTAATAAGTAGTGATCGGTGGACTCGAGATCAGAGGCAGAATTTGACTGTAAATGAGTTAATGGGGATGCACAATGGGATAAAAAGGGAGTTATGTTATTAAACAAGGTTGGAGAGAAGTTAAAAACTGTACTGCGATTATTTTCTGCCGATGAACTTAATGCCAAGGGAGGTTTACGAGCGCGGGGTTACCCCGCAGCTACGCCAGCCTAATCAGTGTCGCTCACCTGATACATGTGTTCTGCTGGAGTCGTGTTGTGGTTTTACGGTTGGTAACTTCTTAGGGCTAGAGTGGCACCACGTGATTATAGCGTGACCGGATGTGGTGTCATGCGAAAAAATGCCGTGGCTGAGGCGTTTCGCAGTAGTTTTGAGGAGTGGCAATGTCAAATCAAAATGCGTGAAACTATTAATTCCTTGTTGATTCTAAGTACCTCCGGGCCAGAACAGCGAATGTCGAGTTGCCCAAAATCCCCTCCGGGGCTAAAAGGCCAAATTTAAATTGAAATTTATCTTCAGTCCAGGAGATGGAGGTGGTTCTCCATCGAAAGACAGTAATTTTAAACTTTTATTTCTTTTATCTTGTGGATTTTTATATTATTTATACAGTACAGTGATATATATATATATATATATATATATATATATATATATATATATATATATATATATATATAGGGTGGTCCTTGCTTAGGGGGTGAAATTTCAAGTTGAACATTTTTCAGCTCCCACCGCGGAAATCGTTCGAATGGTCGAGAAAACCCTCTAGGTGATTTATCTTTTTAATCGGACAACGTTTACCCCTCCCTCATTGAGCATTACCATTAAGCTAATTTTTTTACCTTCAAGTAAATGTTACATAATTTGTAATGTTTTTTTTTTTCATTCTTTCCAGATTTTCAGTGGTTGGATAACTAATGTGTGTAAAACTGTAAATTCTAATGATTATAATTTAAACTGAATAACTCCTTTAACCATAAGTCAAGCTACCCGTCAGTGGTTGGATAACTAATGTGTGTAAAACTGTAAATTCTAATGATTATAATTTAAACTGAATAGTGAATAACTCCTTCAACCTTTAAGTAGATAACCTGGATCATGGCAGCGAAGCTGCGCTACCTGATTGCCCCGCAGGAATCGATCGCCGGGTCGCAACTTCCTTCGCAAAAAGAGGTCTTGGCCCTGACGGTCTACAGGATCGACGTCCAGAAGAAGTCACTTCGAGACGCCGCCAACCAGGTCGTCGAGCTCGTCACCGAGGTGTGGTCCAAGGCGCGAATCCCCCTCCGCCGGAAGGACCACATCGTCACCAAGATTGAGAAGCTCCACAAGGAGTTCAACGATGTGAAGAGGAACAAGGGGCGAGCTGGCGCTCAAGCGAAGCGGGAGGACGAGTTCAGCGAGCGGATGATGAACCTGTTCGACGTCGCTGCCGCTAACGCCATGGAGCTGCTCAAGAACGAGGAGGACAAGGCGTTCCTCCTCGCTCAGCGCGAACCCCGTCGGCGCGGCAAGCTGGGGTCCGTCGACTCGACGCTAGCCGCTGTCGATGCCCGCGCATCTCAACGCCAAGGGGAAGAAGACCGACGGAGGCAGCGAGCCGAGGAAGAAGCGACGACATCTACGGCCTGAGTGGAGCTCGAGTGGTCTTCGTCCTCTTCCAGTGGTGCCGCAAGCGCAGCGGAGAGCGACGACCATGGAGAAGAAGGGAGCCCTCGGGCTCCGAAGCGCTCCAGGAGGGGCACGACGAACATCGTTTCGGCGGCTGTGGCGTCGTCGCTGGATCGCACGAAGGTGACCGACCGAGGAGCTGTCTACGTCCTGACAGAGGTTGCCCGGTCGCTTGGGCACGACGTCGCAGAGCTCAATATCAACCGCAGTCCATCCGCCGACAACGGCGCAGGCACCGCTCCAGGCTCAACGTGGCGCTCAAGGAAGAGCTGAGGGCCGGCAATCTTGTCGTTCACTGGGACGGCAAGCTCATGCAGGACTTGACGAGCAAGGAGCAAGTCGATCGGCTTCCCATCTTGGTCTCCGGTAACGGCGCGGTGCAGCTCCTGGGCGTCCCGAAGCTGCCGAGTGGAACGGGCTCTGAGATGGCCAAGGCCGTCCTCAACGCGTTGGAGGAGTGGGAGCTCACTGAGCAAGTGAGTGGCTTGTCATTCGATACCACCGCCTCGAACACCGGCCGGAACAACGGAGCGTGCGTCCTCATCGAGCAACACCTCGCGAAAGACTTGCTCTACTTCGCGTGCCGCCATCATGTACTGGAGCTCCTCCTCGGTGCGGCGTTCACGGCTGTGATGGGCCCCACGTCCGGTCCTGACGTGACCCTCTTCAAGCGTTTTCAGGAGCGCTGGGATTTCCTGGACAGAAGCCAGTACGAGTCCGGCGCTGCGCACCCCGATGTCGCTCCTCTGCTCACCACTGTCGACACGGAGTGGTTTGAGAAGGCGATAGTCGAGCGCAAGGACCTGCGCGACGATTACCGTGAGCTGCTCGAGCTCACCCTCCTCTTCGTCGGTCACGTCCCCCCGCGAGGAGTGCGTTTCCGAGCTCCCGGGCCGATTCACCACGCCCGCTGGATGGCGAAGGCAATCTACGCCTTGAAGGTCTGGATGTTCCGACAGCAGTTCAAACTCACGGCGAGGGAGGAGAGTGGCCTCCGGAGCATCTGCATCTTCGTCTGTCGGGTCTACGTCAAGGCGTGGACGGAGGCTCCGATCGCCGCAACTGCCACCCGAAATGACTTCGCCCTCCTCAAGGACCTGCTGGCCTACTCTGACATCAACCCTGCGGTGGCCAAGGCGGCGCTGACCAAGTTCCAGAACCACCTCTGGTACCTGTCGGAGGAGCTGGTGGCGCTGGCGCTGTTCGATCCGGGGATCGCCGTCGATCAGAAGAGGAAGATCATCGCCTCTCTCCACGACCGGGTCGGTGAGGAGTCCCCGGCGAAGCGGCCCACGCTGCCAAACCGAGTACTCGCCTGGCTTCAGTTGGAAGACCTGGCGTCGTCCAACACACGAGGTTTCTTCGAGAAACTTCGACTGGAGGACGGCTTCCTCGAGGTCGACCCGGAGACCTGGCCGAAGCGGGAAGACTTCAAGACAGCGGCGGCACGTGTGGGAGGGCTCGCCGTAATCAACGACCATGCCGAGCGAGGAGTTGCCCTCGTCCAAGAGTACAACCGGACGTTGACCCACGACGAGGAGCAACTCCAGTTCCTCCTGCAAGTCGTCGCTCGCCACCGCTGCCAGTTTCCGGACTCTCGGAAGCGAACCCTACAGACCCAGGATCGCTAACCGGGCAACAACGGCAACAACTGCAACCGGGCAACAACTCCGGGGGTAAAAGTTCAAGGTCGATGACGGAGGGGTAAACGTTGTCCGATTTAATAAAAAATTCATATAGAGAGTTTTCTCAACCATTCGAATGATGTCCGGGGGTGGGAGCTGAAACTTCCCAACTTTGAATTTTAAGGACCACCCTAATATATATATATATACAGTACTGGCCAAATTATTAGGAATTTTTTTAAAATTTCATTTTTTGGTATAAAATGTTAAATTAAACCAATTTTAAACGTTGAAAAGTTATTTATTTCTACACAAGAATATATGGTCATTATTTAGCAATAGTTTAGTACTTAGTTTGACCCACCTTAGCTGCCATAATGGCTGCGACACGCTTCGGCATGCCATGAATCAATTTTTTGCATAATTCTTTAGTCGAACGAAGCGTGTTTGTTCGTCAGTTGTCGTTTGGTTGTCGTGCGATGCGGGTGTGTTTCTCTTTCTTTTACGTGTCATTGTAACTACCGTTTAATTTAAATAGTGTATTTACCCAATTTCGGCAATTATTTGTTACAGTTTTTAAGTGAATTTGAAAATGGGGCGAAAGAATGACTTGAGTCCACGGAAAATTGGGCAAATACAGGTTTTATTAACTTCTTCTACATTTAAACAAAAGGAAATCGCTGCCAAACTCCATGTTTCACCACAGTCAGTACTTCGTATTAAGAAAAAAATGGTATTTGGAGAAAATGTAGGCCCCAAAAGGGTTGGAAGATGCGGCAGAAAAAGGGTAACGACTCCAAGAACTGATAGACAGATTGCAATTTTGTCTCTTAGAAATAGAAGAGCTACTTGCAAAAACATTTCCAGTAGTCTAGCGGCTGATGGCATCAATATTAGTCGTAGAACAGTCAACAGGAGGCTTCTAACTGCCGGCTTCAAAGCCTACCGCCCAAGGAAGAAGCCCAGGCTCACTGAGGCTATGAAGAAGGCACGTTTTGCATGGGCAAAGGAACACATTAACTGGACTAGTGAGGATTGGGAACAGGTAAGAATAATATTTAACATTAAATAGAATGTTAATACAGTAAATACAGTATGCATAGAAGTGTATTTACAGTACGTGATAAAACTGCAGTAAAAATATCTGTAAAGCAGCAAGTCATACTGTACTTCGTTTTAGCTGTACTTCATACGCTATGCACTGACTCTTTCACAGGGCTTTCTTTGATTGCAGGTGGTGTTCTCCGATGAGTCAACGATTGCCGTGCTTGACGATCGTGTTCAAAGTGTAAGAAGGAGGCCTGGAGAAGAATTTTTGCCTGAGTGTCTGATGAAAACGGTGAAATTTCCACAAAAGATCATGGTTTGGGGAGCAATTTCTGTGCATGGAACTAGTCGTTTGAGCATTGTTGAGGGGAATATGAACCAAGTCAAGTATATAGAAGTACTAAGAAGACGTCTACTGCCTCAAATAAGGGAATGGTATGGTAATAGACGTTGGATTTTTCAACAAGACTCAGCTCCATGCCACACGGCAAAGTCGGTTAAAAAATGGTGTCATGAAAATAGTGTTCGGTTGCTCCCATGGGCTGGAAATTCTCCAGACATGAACCCAATCGAAAGTTTATGGTGTATTTTAAAGGACGTAATCCATGAAACGCCGATAACAACAAAACACCAACTCATAGAGCGACTTATTCAAGTCTGGTTTCACTCTACACGTATTAAGGAATTATGCAAAAAATTGATTCATGGCATGCCGAAGCGTGTCGCAGCCCTTAAGGCAGCTAAGGGGGGTCAAACTAAGTACTAAACTATTGCTAAATAATGACCATGTATTCTTGTGTAGAAATAAATAACTTTTCAACGTTTAAAATTGGTTTAATTTAACATTTTATACCAAAAAATGAAATTTTTAAAAAATTCCTAATAATTTGGCCAGTACTGTATATATATATATATATATATATATATATAAATAATTTAGTGGTGGACCGGATATCCGCGTCATTTTTAGCATCCACATCCGCATCCGCACTTCTGACTGCGGATGTTATGCGGATATTACCACTAATAAATTATGCAATTTACAATTAAATTAGCTTATAAAGTAGCTTATAACGCCCAGTCATGCATATTTCATGTAAAGTATTAATTATTAATGAAAAAACAAATATATAAACCTCAAAATATAAATACCTGGTAACACAGAAAATTGAATGAAGCTTGTTTCATTGAATTTTCTGTGGCTGAAACTCTTGAGAAAGTTATTATTTTTATCATAATGAAAATATTAATATTAATTTTAATTCTTATGCATTGCCTGCCATGAAAGTAATATCACGAAATTTGAAAAATTGTCATATATTCATAATTCTATATTATATTGATAGATTAACTAAATATCCGCATCTGCATCCGCATCCGCGGATATTGAAATAAAAAATCCGCATCCGCATCCGCAGATGTTGAAAAACTGACATCCGGTCCACCACTAAATATATATATATATATATATATATATATATATATATAGAGAGAGAGAGAGAGAGAGAGAGAGAGAGAGAGAGTAAAATCACAGAAAAACACGTGATCTTATTAATAAGCAAACAACCAGAGGGAAAAGGAACAAGAAACACGAAATCCCAGCGCTTTCGTGATATATTCACATCTTCAGGGAAAACAAGTAATAGGCAGATTTTACAAAGTAAATGAGTTAAATACACAATCGAAAAATTCCTAATCGGCAACTCAATTTAAAAACCATAAAAGACTAAAGATTTTTTCAATAGATTACTTAAATTAAAGGAAACTAAATTATTGAATATAAAAGAACTATATAGATGACATTAGACAATTAACATGTACAGAGAAGAAAAATTATTATAACAGTTATTAGAAATAGTATTTAATTAAAGCAGGCAATTAAGTGGCAAGAATTTAATGAAAACAAAAGGAATGGTGCCAACATCTTACAGAAAATTCCAAACTTCTACAAACAATCTGAAAAAACTCTCCCAATAGCCCACCTGATCAAAAGTCTAATAAACCACCAAGCACACAAAGATTATATACGAAAGAAATATTACAATGCACACATAAGAATGTTAACAGTTCTTAAAATAATATTTAACTAAAGCAAACCGTTAAGGGGAAAGAATGCGGTCAAAAAACCAATAGGCCCTACGCCAACTTTCTAATTATGTACGGGTCTAATTTATACAGCCCAGGGCTTATATTAAGGACCAAATCCACATTATTCTTGATCACACTAGATTCAATTATATTTCTGCTAACAATAGATTTACTAAACCTTAATTTGGAGGCATTTTTCCAATCAATGGGGTGATTAGTATCTCTTACGTGAATGAAAATGGCGTTAGATTCTTGGCCAATTCTTATACTGTATTGATGTTGCTTAATACGTAACTCAAGGGACTTACCAGTTTGCCCTATGTAAAATTTATTACATATTGTGCATGGAATGTTATATACACAACCCTGTTCACTTAAAGGGGAGTTCTTAATCAATGAATTCTTAATTACATCTAAATTTCTGAACGCAATATTTACGTTAAAATTCCTCAGCAGATTCAGCAGATCAAGGAAACTTTCCCTGAATGGTAACACTAACAAATTTTTTGTGTTATAAAGAATCTTGTCCTTTACTTCGTAGAAGCTTTTCTTTGCCATTTTTAAGGATTTATCTATACAGTTCTTTGGATATTTTAAATCAAACGCAATTTTGTATATTTTACTAATTTCGTCATCAATGAACTCTGGGCTACAAATTCGTAAGCCTCTTAGGAACAAAGCAGAAAGGACGGATCGTTTTACGTTAATGTGGTGAGCAGAATAATAATGTATATAGGAGCAATTATTAGTGGGTTTTCTGTAAATACTGTACTTAAACTTTTTTCCAGACCTATATATTAAAACATCAATAAAGGGATCCAAGAATCTGTTTCTATTTCAACTGTAAAATTGATAGAGGAAATTAAATTATTAAGTTTGGGTAAGAATTCATTGAGATTTAAAGATACTGGCCAAAGACAAAGAACATCATCTACATATCTAAACTATGGAACATAATTTGGCAGAATCTTCCTTAATAACTTACTTTCAAAAAACTCTATCTATTAGTGTTTCTTTCGGAAGAATTGGTTAAGCATATTTTGCCATTACCTGTGGCTACAATTATAGAATTAATTAAGCTGTGGATAGTAGACTCGAAATTTGTGTTCAATAATGAATACTTTAGGCAGAAATTTGGTATGGCGATGGGAAACCCCCTCTCCCCCATTTTAAGTAACTTATATATGGAGTTTTTTGAAAGTAAGTTATTAAGGAAGATTCTGCCAAATTATGTTCCATGGTTTAGATATGTAGATGATGTTCTTTGTCTTTGGCCAGTATCTTTAAATCTCAATGAATTCTTACCCAAACTTAATAATTTAATTCCCTCTATCAATTTTACAGTTGAAATAGAAACAGATTCTTCGATCCCTTTTTTGATGTTTTAATATATAGGTCTGGAAAAAAGTTTAAGTACAGTATTTACAGAAAACCCACTAATAATTGCTCCTATATACATTATTATTCTGCTCACCACATTAACGTAAAACGATCCATTCTTTCTGCTTTGTTCATAAGAGGCTTACGAATTTGTAGCCCGGAGTTCATTGATGACGAAATTAGTAAAATATACAAAATTGCGTTTGATTTAAAATATCCAAAGAACTGCATAGATAAATCCTTAAAAATGGCAAAGAAAAGCTTTTACGAAGTAAAGGACAAGATTCCTTATAACACAAAATATTTGTTAGTGTTACCATTCAGGGAAAGTTTCCTTGATCTGCCGAATCTGCTGAGGAATTTTAACGTAAATATTGCGTTCAGAAATTTAGATGTATTAAGAATTCATTGATTAAGAACTCCCCTTTAAGTGAACAGGGTTGTGTATATAAAATTCCATGCACAATATGTAATAAATTTTACATAGGGCAAACTGGTAAGTCCCTTGAGTTACGTATTAAGCAACATCAATGCAGTATAAGAATTGGCCAAGAATCTAACGCCATTTTCATTCACGTAAGAGATATAATCACCCCATTGATTGGAAAAATGCCTCCAAATTAAGGTTTAGTAAATCTATTGTTAGCAGAAATATAATTGAATCTAGTGTGATCAAGAATAATGTGGATTTGGTCCTTAATATAAGCCCTGGGCTGTATAAATTAGACCTGTACATAATTAGAAAGTTGGCGTAGGGCCTATTGGTTTTTTGACCGCATTCTTTCCCCTTAACGGTTTGCTTTGGTTAAATATTATTTTAAGAACTGTTAACATTCTTGTGTGTGCATTGTAATATTTCTTTCGTATATAATCTTTGTGTGCTTGGTGGTTTATTAGACTTTTGATCAGGTGGGCTATTGGGAGAGTTTTTCAGATTGTTTGTAGAAGTTTGGAATTTTCTGTAAGATGTTGGCACCATTCCTTTTGTTTTCATTAAATTCTTGCCACTTAATTGCCTGCTTTAATTAAATACTATTTCTAATAACTGTTATAATAATTTTTCTTCTCTGTACATGTTAATTGTCTAATGTCATCTATATAGTTCTTTTATATTCAATAATTTAGCTTCCTTCAATTTAAGTAATCTATTGAAAAAATCTTTAGTGTTTTATGGTTTTTAAATTGAGTTGCCGATTAGGAATTTTTTGATTGTGTATTTAACTCATTTACTTTGTAAAATCTGCCTATTGCTTGTTTTTCCCTGAAGATGTGAATATATCACGAAAGCGCTGGGATTTCGTGTTTCTTTTTCCTTTTCCCTGTGTTGTTTGCTTATATATATATATATATATGTGTGTGTGTGTGTGTGTGTGTGTGTGTGTTCATTTACATGCAATATTTACAAACTTTAGAAACATAAATTTAGAAAAATATTACTCACAAAAACATGAGTTTCAAGAATAAAATTGTTAGGAAGTGTGAAAACCAAACATAACTAAAGCGTAAAACAATAACCATCATTATATCTAAGGAATTTATCATCTCTCTTTTTAAATGTCAACGTTCTTCGTTAAATTCACAACGAAGCAAATAATACCTATTTTTAGATTTATCATATATTCACCGTATTATCACTAATATATATATATATATATATATATATATATATATATATATATATATATATACTTAAATTTAGCCAATTTATTTAAATAATTTGTTCTGTATGGAACTGTGGGAAAACTATTTTTGAGTGAAACAAAATAAAATATTTCGAATTCAACGAAAATAAAACTTTCTCAGATAATTTTATTTAAAGCGAATTTTATATACAGGGTGGCGCAAAAGTCGCCCATCATAGGAATTTTCAGTGTTCACTATAATATATTATTTTTTTCTTTTAGGTAGGGGATGGCTGCGAAATTAACAAGGGAGGAGATGATGAGCTTGGTTTTAATGCATTGAATACCAGGTACTACAAATCGATGAATCAGTACAAAATTTAAATTCTGTACTGAGTCATCGATTTTTTTGTATTTAGAAGTACACCTCGTCAGGGAATGACTCCCTGACGAGGTGTACTTTTGAATACGAAAGACCTTGGAATCATTTTTCTTTTTCCTTGTGGGATTGCATCATTCATTCATTTATTTCACGTGTTTAATTGTGAATTTCGTCCCATATATATATATATATATAATATTTAGGAGAAATCCAATGACAAGAAGGAGAGTAAATGCCATGAAAAGTGTCTTCTTTAATGCGTAACGTTTCGAGCAATACGCTCATCTTCAGGCTAAACAGTGACAAAAAATGACAATATGAAGTTAAAATCAATAATTAAATGAATGAAACACATAAGACAAAATAATTACTATAGAACCTATTCTTAGAAACAAAATTTAAAAAGACTTTAAAAGACTTTAAATAAAAAAGAAGCCTCTAGTATCCGGGAACATAGTATTAAATGTAAAACAGATATCACTCTAGATAATTTTAAAATTCTTGGCTGTAATCCTTGTCCCAACTCACTTAGGATTTTTGAATCCCTTTATATTAAAACATTGACCCCTTCTTTAAACGTTGATTCCTCAGCTGTCCCTCTAAATTTTTTATAATCCCTCCCCCCCAACTCATAACTCTCCAACCACCCAACCCATAGTATTTTCCCTTTGCTTTGTTTTAATTACTTGTGCCTCGGAACCAGCAATGAAAGGTTAGTAGTGTTAATTATCCTATTGTATTAATTTCAAATTTATTATATATAATTTTTAAAAATAGCTTTTTAAATTTCTTGTATTTTTATATGTAAACTTTTTTTATAACTTTGAACTCAACCCTTTTCTTTTAGTCTTTTTAAATTTTGTTTCTAAGAATAGGTTCTATAGTAATTATTTTGTCTTATGTGTTTCATTCATTTAATTATTGATTTTAACTTCATATTGTCATTTTTTGTCACTGTTTAGCCTGAAGATGAGCGTATTGCTTGAAAAGTTGCGCATTAAAGAAGACACTTTTCATGGCATTTACTCTCCTTCTTGTCATTGGATTTCTCCTAAATATTAAATTAAAGCTTTGTAGAAGCAACCCGCATGATTATATATACATATATATATATATATATATATATATATATATATATATATATATATGAGAGAGTGAGTCACCAAATTTGATTGCAGATTTCCTCAAATTTTTTTTAAATTGAATAAGCATCCCCGTGATGATCCATTAAATAGATCGTGGATGAGTTGTTAACTGCTTTACTACGAAGATATTCAAATCACATGATTAATTTAAGTGATATGTGTACTTAATAATAATAATAACTTAATATTAATAGATATAATGATAGAGATGGTAATGGTGAACAATCGTGATACAAACAATCTTAAAGAAATTTTTTATATGCGACTTACCTGAGTTTAAATGGTAGGAGCCTACGCTTTGGGTAGTTTAGCTAATTTACACGAGTACAGTCTCTCTCTCTCTCTCTCTCTCTCTCTCTCTCTCTCTCTCGCGTTATATATATATATATATATATATATATATATATCCACGAAGAAAGGAAACACAGAATGGTGCTTTGTGTGTTTCTGTGTTTCCTTTCCTTTCGTGGTTTTATTCATCAAAAATATTTTTCACGTGTTACTTTCGTGAAATAATTTTCATATATATATATGTTACCGGCAAACTTCGACGAGACGGTAAACCGAAGGGGGATGGGCCACTTCAGCGCCGCCATTTCAGCGCCAGGCCACTTCAGCGCCAGACTATTCAGCGACGGGCCCTTTCAGTGCCGGTCATTTTCTGTTGTTTTTATTGACTATACTTGTTTTGACTTTACTTGTTTTATTAACATTACTTGTTGTTATTAACTTTGTAAAATGTTGTTTTGGTTATGGTACTTTATTTTCCTTCCATTATAAAAAAATTAGTGTTGGGATTAGGTTAGGTTAGGTTAAAAACAGCCCGCCGCAGGCGTTAGCCGTAGTTAGCCGGCTTCAAGTTAGGTTAAGAATATTTATTCATATAACTAATGATGTAATTTCAGAATATTTTGCTCCCAACACTTATCATTTTTCCTTTTTTTATTTCAGAATTTGTGAACCCTTTATTTTCCTTCCATTATATAAAAAAAATTAGTACCTGCACATAAAATAAAAAAATTGAATTAATTATTTTCATTAGATATATCGATCCTTAGCCTGCACATTTTATTGAGTTGTCTTGAAACTATTGTGGCGGGCGCTGAAGTGGCCTGGCGCTGAAACGTCGGCGCTGAATCGTACGCTACCCAAACCGAAGATTGCCGAGGCATTCCGCGGTTTCCCCGTCGATATTTGGCAAAGATCGAAACATTCTTTTATTTCACAGTTTGTCTAAATTTTATCAGGAAATCTGAGGAATGCCTGTATAGGATTAGTCCAAGTCCAAAGTAAAGTGTTATTTCGGACTTTGCCTGCCATTCAGGCAATCTGCGAAGTGCCTAATAAACGGGTTTCAACGATATCTAATCTACAGTTTCCAGAAATCAAAATCGGGACTCCCGTAACAATTCCGATTCCTAACATTGATAGAAGTAAAGGAGACCCCCATAATTTAATTGAAGTTGTTATGGATGTAACAGAAGAAGGCTATTATAAAATAGGAACCAAGCAGGAATAATCAGTTCGCTATACTCCCGTAATCAAATACAACCATGCAAAGAGGTATTCCTTAAATCAGAAGTTCCCGAGTCAACCATTTTCTCGTGGGCTATTAACAGTCATAATAGTCATGAGTCTTTGTTTGGAGGACAGGACTTTATCAGGTGCAACTGCACCAAAAAGTGCAATTCAAAATGCCATAATGCTAATTCTTACTGCAATAAATGATTTTTAAAATTTTGTTTTTGACCAGACTTTTTCATTAAAATTTTAATTAATACTAATCTTTGTTTCGTGTGTTTATTGTTGCTGTAAAGTTCAATAAATATAACATCTTGTTATATATAGGTAGTTCTTTGATCATCCTCAGACTGCCTGTTAAGATTTAGACAAAGTACGAAATAAAAAGTTGAAACGTGTTTATTAGGCACTTTGCAAATTGCCTGAATGCCAAGCAAAGTTCGAAATAACACTTTACTTTGGACCTTGACTAATCCTATGCAGGCATTCCTCAGATTGCCTGTTAAGATTCAGACAAAGTGCGAAATAAAAGAATATTTCAGTCTTTGCCAAATATCGACTGGGAATACGCGAAATGCCTAGGCAATCTGCGGTTTACCGTCTCGTCGGAGTTTGCCGGTAACATATATATATATATATATATATATATAGAGAGAGAGAGAGAGAGAGAGAGAGAGAGAGAGAGTGTGTGTGTGTATCCTGTGTAAATTAGTTAAACTACCCAAAGCGTATATATATTATGATGCATATAAAAAGGACAATATTGAAGGAAAAATTAATTGTATGTTATAACTAAGCCATTCAGTAGCATTATTTATATAAGCGGCAAAATACAGGTCCATCATGATCAAGATATATATATATATATACTCTGTGTGTGTATATATATATATATATATACAGGTCGTCCAATAAGTGAGTGGCGATTCGGGAACAATTTATAAATAAAAGATAAAGGATAATAAAAATTTTATTAGAAGGAATTTTATTATTAGTAAACTTACAATTAATTCGATAATTAATTGTCATAGGGATCAACCTGATCGCCATTTACACGAACAGCAAGCTGTATGCGGCTCCTCCTTTCTGACATTTTTTGTAAAAGTTCTTTATCCTCATTGATGTTACTTAACACAACTTCTGCGATTTTTGTCAGATCAGATTCACTTTGATTTTCACGGCCATTAATCTGCATCTTGAGGATTCCCCAGAGGGTATTATCCGGGGTAGTCAAGTCCGGACTCCGCGGAGGCCAAGGTACAGGACCATACTTTCCGATCCATCTGCCAGGAAAATTTATGTCTAGGAACTCACGCGCAGCGAAAGCGGTGTGTCCTGGAGCACCATCTTGCTGAAAAATAGGGTTGCGAATATTCGTATTTCTTAAAGCGGGTAGAAATCTGTTCTCCAACATGTCGATATAACTTCCTGAAGTAATTCGACCAGTGCACACAAATGGACCAATTAAACAATGCGCTGATATTGCACACCATATCATGATTCGAGGGGGATACTGTTTTACTTGATCATAATAATGAGGATTTTCTGTCGACCAAAAAAACGAAAATTTGCTTTTGCCATCGCCATAAAGGGCACATTCATCACTGAAGAACGTACGATCTCTCTCAGCTTTACTTGGAAAAGCTTCAAGAATTTGTTGACAAGCATTAACTCTGACAATTTTATCTTGTGGCGATAAAAACTGAACGGAGGTTGGGCGGAAAGCTTTAAAATGCAAGTCTTTTTTCATCAAATCATGCAGTGTTGATTTCGGAACATTTAATGCAGATGCACGCCTACGAATACTTTTGGCTGGCGATTTTCGAATTGACACTTGAACATCATCTTCCAATCTTGCTCTTGCTTTGGGGCGACCACAGCGTTTTTTATTAATTATCATCCCAGTTGTGAATAATTTGTGTTCCATTTTCTAATAATTTCGCCTTTTGGCGGCACATCATTAAATCTTTGTTCAAACCTTTCGCGTACTACCTTCATGCAATGCTTGGTTTTTCCAGATTCATGCCACCATGTTGCTGCTAATATCCGTGCTTCATATGTGTAGGGACTTTGATCACAAATTTTATCAACACGTGCGTCTACCTCAGCCATTGCAACGCCAATAATTAGAAATAATAAAAATAAAACAATGAAAACCAGAACAAACAGGAATAAATATGAATTACTGCAAAATTAAAAATTTGGATTTCATGTGAAGCTAGCTTAATTGAAAAAAGCATAGACATTTATCAGATATCAAAGATATTAGTACACTATGCTAACTGACATAGAATCGCCACTCACTTATCGGATGACCTGTATATATATATATTAGGGTGTGTCAATTTTGGGGGTAAAATGACTAAATTGAAAATCATGTGATTTGGTAGCAATTTAATGTAATCATTTGGCATACAAAATAATATCCTTGCTTCAAAAACAATAAAAAATAACTCCTACCTACATCAATTTTAATTCAAAAATTCCATTTTTCCATAAATTCGTAACAAAATAACAAATGTGCGCAAACGTCCTATCAACATTTAAAGTGGCAATAAGATATCATTCAGAGTCTTTATTTGAAAGTAACCAATGCAGTCATGTCCTTTTTGCTGCGGTTCCTTGACATCAGCATTCGGCTTGCTACTTGCGCTTTGATGTAGCCTTCTCGCCTCTCGTGACTGTAAACTTGACTAGCTGCTTCTGTGACCATTTTCACACATCTCTCCACACTCTGAGTGTGAGAAGGCCACTTTGGCACTTGCATTGGGGCCTCTTTAAGTTGTGTTAAATCTTTGTTTGTTATACATGTTGTCAGTGGTGGCTCCAAAACTTCCGAACTCAAGTTAACTAATTATGACAATTTCGTGGCATTGACGTTTATCGGAGGTACCTTCCTTGTCTGAACAGAGCAGTCTCCCAGCTGGTCATCATCTAGTGATGTTCCTCTAAGCTTTAGAATGATTTCCACAGCCTCAGTTCGCTCTTTGGTGCATTGGCTGCAGAGTATTGCTTGCAAAACTGCCTCTGGCCTAGCATACCAAGCGGACCTTCTCACCACAGGTAACACGATGTCCACCACTACTTTCCTTTGGGTTCTCAGTAGCTCTAATTGAAACAAGATGTGGTTGGGCCCCTCCATCCACATTGGATTAAGTTTTACATTGAACCAGTGAGGAATACAAAACAAAATAATAAATTCAACAATCAACATCAAATTCTGTAGCATTTTGCCCTTCAGTGCATGTTTGGAAACCCAAATCCTGCAGAAACGAAACGCTGTAGTTAACCAATGACTGTGACTTATGGGTCCAATCTCCAAGAGAGCCAGATTTTGAGGCAACTCTCCTGATCTGATTGCTTGAACAATACGATAAGCGTAAGATTGATCCGTGCTGATGTCTTTGATAACTTCTTCAGACAACACTGGAAGGGGAGGGCCTACTTCGACCTTTGGAAATTTTGTATTTATTTCTAATTCCGTTGCTTCAGCTAGCATGTTGCCAAGGGGGCCTGACCACTTGTTGTTGCTCTTTGTAGGACCATCAAGTTCCTGGATGAGACGACGAAGAGGTAGTTCACCTGTGTGCAAATCACATACAATCGAAACAAGCCTTCTTCCAAGTTTTTTCTCTAAATGCGCCATAACACCGCTCTGCCATCCAGTATTCACCGCAGCAGTTGAGTCTCCACCAACGGCCTGTAGTGAACTGTCAAGTCTTCTTTTTTGAAGCCAACATATTATTTGATCAGCAATTGCCTCTGCATGTTTCTTGCCTTTTACTTCTGCTTCAGGAACAAAGTGAAACAAATAGCGGCCACCAGGTTCGGAACACACAGAGTAGTGTTCTTCTTTGATGAGACCGGGAAACTTTCTGTCCATTCCCTCTACCTTTTGGAGACCTTTTGTGTCATCTCTTCTTCCATCAAACAAAAGGCAAGAGAGACCCTCCTTCAAATCTTTTTCATGCTGATCAGATATTTCCTTCATTATTTTTTCTTGTGCTCTTCTTATCTTATTATGATCTATCACTAAGGATGTATCCTCTCGGCTGATGAGGCCTGCATCTATCCAAGCGGCAGTGGCAATCTCTGCAGTTTCTCGTAGCTCCGTATGTTGGCGAATACTGGCAAAGGCAATGTTTGAGATGTCTTTAGTGTTGTATTTCATTCTCTTTGGCGAAGGTTCAGATGGCATTTTGTAGCTATCATCTGATGTTGCTTCTTTCTGTTCATCTGAAGAGCTTTCAAAGAAGTAAGAAACCTCTTGATAGAGCTCTTCATCTCTTTGGGTGGCTTCTTCACTCTTCTTTTTCTTCCTTTCTTCCCTCTCTCGGATTTTATCTTTTTTCTTAGCAATAACAATCTGTTGTTTGGTTTCTGAATAATCTGCCTAACCAATCTGCATACTTCCTTGGCCTCCTGCCTTTGTTCTCTGCGCCTTTATGAAAGCCAGCTCCAAAACAGGGATCTTCTTCTCACGAGGACAGCGACAATCAATGTGAGGGTGAGGTTCTCTTCTGCATGAGGGAGAACAATTGGCTTCAGATCACAACTCTATGGGACACTGGCAGTTAAAAATGTCAAGAAGAGTATCAAGTGTGTACAGAAATTTATTTTTCTTTGCTAGTTTTCCTTTACCAAGTGATGTCTCAACTGCTTTGTGCCACAGCTTTGTTAATTTTAGCTCAGTAGTTCTATACTGGTTGAGTACAGGTGATTTGAATAACACATTAGCTTTTTCCACTGATGCAGAAGATGGGGAATCATGTCCCTTATGAGCTCTTTCTCTGTGTAGTTCCTTCTATCCTTTGTATTTTGTTCACGAAGGAGTAACCCTAGTCTCAGCATGTCTCGCACTGTTGGTAGTTCTGATACGGAAGCTCCTTGCCTGTACCGACTAACAGGCTCAAGTGGCATGACGACTGACCTCTTGTCTTCAATTTTGGCAGCTTAGGAATATCTGAAAAGAAAGAAAAACTTTTAAGTATTTTATATCAATTACGATGTTTCAAAGTTTAGTCATTTGATGTTAGTAGTATAGCCGCAAAAGGGGAGAGTGCAAGAATGTTGCAGGTTATTATGTAATGTTGCAAAGGGGGGTGGGGGTTGTTGCAAAGGGGGTTGTTGCAAAGGGGTGGGGGTTGTTGCAAAGGGGTTGTTGCAAAGGGGGTTGTTGCAAAGGGGTGGGGGAAACTTGGAGGCGGCGTTATCCCCCAACAAGAGAAAGGAGGAGGAGAGAAAGGAGGAGAGGTGTTCACCTGGCAGGAGCCAAGTGCACATTAAGATTTCAGCCGAGTTGGCGTTGTTTTATAGGCTCCTAATCAGCCAGTTGGCGTAAATGGCTTGAGTTGCCAGATACCGCGATACCATTGTATACATTATTATAGACTCCTAATCAGCCAGTTGGCTGTAAATGGTTGTCAGATACCTCTTTTTAGCAGTATTATTGTATACATTATTATTATATACGCCTAATCAGCCAGTTGGCTGTAAATGAGTTGCCAGATAGCGCCATGTATTCCGAAGACAGAGTTGCCAGATACCATTGTATACACTATTATAGACTCCTAATCAGCCAGTTGGCTTAGAAGGCTTAAATATTGCCAGATACCGCAATACCGTTGTATACATTATTATATTTCGAATACCGGTAGTAGAAGGCATAACAATAAACAACATTGCATCATTCTTTTTATTATAAATATATAGAAAATAAATATACATTTGAGGAATATGCGTATAACAGGAATATATACACACAATTATGGATATATATTAAAATAAATATACATTTCAAATAAATATACACTTCAATAGAAATATGTACAGTACAGGAGAAATATACACACACACACAATTATGGTGATATAAAATAAAATATACATTTCAAATAAATATACACTTCAATAGAAATATGTACATAACAGTACAGGAGAAATATCAAGCAAAATATATATATATATATATATATATATATATATATATATATATATATAATCATGCAGGTTGCTTCTACAGAGCTTCAATTTAATATTTAGGAGAAATCCAATGACAAGGAGAAATGTAAATGCCATGAAAAGTCTTCTTTAATGCGCAACGTTTCGAGCAATACGATCATCTTCAGGCTGTATAATAGGGTGGAGCGAAAAATACTTTTTTTCTAGTATGAAGTTCTAATAGTGATTAAAAGTTGCATTTAGTGGACGAAATATTCCTGCCAAAATATGAGTTCATTTGTTTAAAATTTTCAGCTGCCACCAGGGGCTAAAGTTAACACAATTTTGTGTAAAAAGGAAAAAATGCTTCTATTTTAGGTTTGTCAAACTATTATAAAGTTTATCTTAGAATTATCTAATAGTTTGATTAAGATTCGTAAATGATAGGAATTCGTTTTGTAAAAATGCCTTTTCATATGCTTAATATCTTCAGCTGCCACAAGAGAGCTGAAGTTAACACAATTTAGAGTAACTGAGTCATGTTGAGACTACACTGAATGTTGTGGGGAAGGGTTTGGGGAGGGTTGTGGGGGAGGGTTTTGGTGTGAAGGAATTTCTTTCTGTGAGTCATTAGAACAGTGTGTTAACACTTGTCTTCTTAGGTAGTAGGCCTAGTCGCTCAGTTGATCGGAGAGTTTTTTAATATGATCGGAATATTATAAAACTTTATTTTAAAGTGATTTATATAGAGATAATATTGATTTTATTATAAAATGCTTGTTATAATGTATTATATAATTTTAGTTTATTTATATAATATATTATATATTTATATAATATATTATATATACTTATAAAATATATTATTATATTAATTATATAATGTTTTGATGTTACAGGATATTTTGTGATTGTGAATTTTTCTTGAAAATATTATGGCATCAAATACTAAATATAAACATTTCACTAGAGAACATATGAAGTGTGCCATATTTGAAGTACCTTGTGAGATGAGTGATATGCAACTACCAACTTATAACTGTATTATGAAAGATTACCTGTTCACAAAACATTTAGTGAAGGAGCAGATGAATAACAAGGAGCCTTCATTTTCTGAAATAGCAGAGGCAGTTTCCAAAAAGGTAGAAAATATTTGGAAGAAGGCTCTTTGCCAATAGTTTCACATACACGCGTTTTACAGATGATGCGAGTGTACCATGATAAATACAGGTCCTTATTAAAGCCATACAAGTCACGCAAGGATCAGCCTAAGTACAAAAATCAGCTTGAAGAATTTGAAAACTCTTCAAAATGCACTTTGTTTGACATCTGCACCTGCAAATGTAAGGAGTTTAGGAGATGCTCATGTGAAAAGAGTAAGAAAGTCCCTCCAAAAGAACAGGATTTTTAAATGACCAACGAACACGCAGAATAATGGTGATAGGAAGCATTGACATAGCACACACAAGACGATTACAAGCAAGAGAACATCGAAAGGAAATGGAAAAAGCACGTCTGGAATCCTCACAAACAACTAGTGCTGCTATAACCAATACGTCCAACTTACAAATCGAAACAGAGACAAGTGAACTTCAACAACTAGAAGAGATATCTGAAGATAATGAGGAAGATACAACCTCGACTCAATATGTAATATCAGAACAACAGATGCGTGAGCCACTGCCTTCATTAGCAATTACTTGTGATAGATTTAAAATGTCGGACAGAGCTGGGGCTGCTATTGCTTCTGCAGTATTGGCAAATCTTAAAATTGTTACTCCCGAAGACAAAGGGAATATTATAGACAGAAGTAAGCTAAGACGTGAAAGACAAAAACAGAGAAAGGAACTACAACAGATAGGAGAGCCAAAAACCATGCGGGGATTATACTTTGATGGCAGAAAGGATAAAACAATGATTCAAGTCCAGGAGAGTGATGGCTCTAACCACCAAAGAACCAAACGCGAAGAGCATATCAGCATAATATCTGAACCACACTCTCTGTACTTTGCACATGTGACACCTTCCAGTGGCAAAGCTAAATACATTTGCACAGCGCTAGTGAATTGCTTGAAAGAAAGGAATGTTGATATAGGGAACATCGTTGCAGTTGGCTGTGATTCGACAGTGGTTAACACTGGTATTGGAGGCACAATACGATTACTGGAAGAAGCCTTTAATAAGCCATTGCAGTGGCTGATATGCCTTTTACACCTTAATGAACTTCCATTGCGCCATCTGTTTCATCACTTGGACGGTACCACTACTGGACCAAGAGCATTTTCAGGAGAAATTGGCCGAGCACTTTCAGACTGTGAAAAGCTTCCCATAGTAACTTCAAACCCATTGAAATTCAAGAGGACATGTGTGAAGTTGATGTAGATGACATAAGTACTGACCAGAAATACCTTCTTGAAATTCACAAGGCTATATCAAGTGGAACATTCTCAAAGAGTCTTAGTCATAAAGGTGGCTCACCACAGCAAACAGGACTCTGCGGTTATATGCAAGCACAGAGAATCCTTCAGGCAATTTACAAGAATTAGCTACTTTAATTGTTAGGGTATACGCACCAATGTGGTTTCAGATAAAGCGTAAACCATTATGCCAATATGGTGCTAAACATATGTGGCATATGATTGCAAGAAGCCGGTATCTCCGTGAAGAGCTTAGGAGAGTACATGACTCAGTCATTCAGCGAAATGCATATTACGCAAATCAAGAAAACATTCTCATTGCAATGATAGCTGATGAAAGGGAGCATGTGCGTCAGTTGGGATTTAGGCGTATCATAAAAGCAAGGGCATGCATTCAAAAACAGATGTTATCAGGTATTTTAAGGTGCCAGAAATAATTTTTATGCCAAAGACTATACAGATCTCATTATGTGGAAAGATTTTCAGATAGCAGAACCACCGATAACCAAAGGAGTTTCTCTTGATGATATTGAATCATGTATCAAACGTGGTACTACTCTTCATTCAGAATTATTTCAGTTTCCATGTCGTACACAAGCCGTAGAGAGATGCGTCAAGCTCGTTACAGACGCTGCTGGATCAGTCTGCGGACCTACAAACAGAGACGGTTGGATTCGTGCTACATTAGAATCAAGGAAAAAACAGCCAAAATTTGACACAAAAGCAAATTACTAAATAGTCTTCAGCAAGAACCCTTTCTAGAGGGAGGTTGGTTGGGGAAAGGGTGGTAACTCCGCTAAGGCACGAAATAACGTTTCTTAACTGTCTCAAGCCAGTATAAAGGAGGAGAGACATCCTAATTTATTACTGTTCCCTTTTTCAAGTAAATACAGAATCATACTTAATTGTCATTTTTAAGTTAACTTCAGCCCTCTTGTGGCAGCCGAAGATATTAAGCATATGAAAAGGAATTTTTACAAAACGAATTCTTATCATGTAAGAATCTTAATCAAACTATTAGATAATTCTAAGATAAAATTTTATAATAGTTTGATAAACCTAAAATAGAAGCATTTTTTTCCTTTTTACCCAAAATTGTGTTAACTTTAGCCCCCTGGTGGCAGCTGAAAATATTAAACAAATGAACTCATATTTTGGCAGGTATATATCGTCCACTAAATGCAACTTCTAATCACTATTAGAACTTCATACTAGAAAAAAGTATTTTTCGCTCCACCCTACTGTATAATAACAATGTGAAATTAAAATCAATAATTGAATGAAAAACAAGACAAAGAAAATTTCTATAACCTATTCATAAAGGCAAATTTTACAAGACTGAAAAAAGAGGGTTAAATTCTAAGTTATACAGATTTACATATAAAATTAAGAAGCTATTTTTAAATACATATAGTAAATGTGAAATTAATACACTGGAAAAATTAACAATAGTAACTGGAATAATGAAACTAACTAACCTTTCACTGCAATTTCCGAGGCTAAACTGATTTAAGCAGAGGCACAACGAGAAAACACAAGATGGTGAGGGCGATTGGGGAAGGGGGGATTATAAGGAATTGGGGAAGGAGGAGGGATTATAAGAAATTTAAAGGGACAGCTGGTGAGTCAACATTTAGCGTAGGGGTCAAAGTTTTAATGTAAAGCGATTCCAAAATTCTAAGTGAGTTGGGACAAGTATTACAACCAAGAATTTTAAAATTGTCTAAAGTGACATCAGTTTTACATTTTATACTGTGTTCCCGAATACTAGAAACTTCTTTAGTTTTTAAAATTTTACCTGTTCGGCCACTTATTCCCATATGCGAATAAAATCTAGCCCTGAGAGAGCGAACAGTGCTGCCAATGTAATTCCCAAGGAGACACCTAGGGCAGGTAAATAAATATACAACACCGCTACGCAACGAGTCAGGGGTTCGATCCTTCGTGAGAAAAAGCTACCTAAAGACGTTTTATTAATAAATATGATGCGGAAATCAGTATGATAAAAAAAATTCCTTAACAACTTTGTAAATTTAAGCTTAAATTCCTTATTCAAAGGACCCATTTCAGGTACCAAGAAATATTTTATATCCTTCGGCACTGTAATACAAGGAAGTTGAGGGCTATAGACATTATTTAAGAAGGATCTAATTAGTTTATCTACATATTGAACAGGAAAACTATTATTGGTAAAGTATGATCTTAGATTATTAAATTCATCATTAAGTAAGGTAAAACTAGAGGTCAAATTATATCCTCTGAACAGGAGAGTTTTAATACAAGACATCCTATAGTTGAAATCAGTAAAACTAAAAAAATTCATGCCCAAACCAGTGAAAGTGGGTTTCCTGTAGACTGATGTAGTAATAGAATCACCGTTTTTCGAAATTAAAAGATCTAAAAAGGGGAGGGAGCCATTTTTCTCAGTTTCCATTGTATACGTTATATTGGGGTGCAAAGAATTTAGGAAGTTAAAGAATTGTTGCGCTTGTACCGCATTATCAAAGACAGCTATCGAATCATCAACGAAGCGTCGATAGAAAATTGGCTTGAGATGAGTGGGAGATTGTCTAAAAATTTCACTTTCTAAATGAGTCATAAAAAAATCAGCTGCTAACGGTCCGACGGGTGATCCCATCCCTACACCATCAATTTGTTGGTAAACCTTATTGTTGAAAGTAAAATAGCATTGTTTGAAGACCAATTCTAAAAGTTCCTTAAAATGAGACAATGAAAAACCATGAAAAATATCAACCGAGCTAAAAACCCTATCTAAAATAATGGCAATAGTTTCAGATACAGGTACATTTGTGAAAAGTGACTTTACATCAAAACTGACAAAAAACTTTTTGAATCGAAATTCTCACCAAGAAGGTCTTTTTGGAATTCAAACGAGTTATTTATAGTGTAAGCATTTTTCGCAAAGGGTGACAGGAGACGAACAACAAATTTTGCCAATTGAAAGGTGGGTAAGTTATACGAAGCTAAAATAGGACGGAGAGGTGTTCCAACTTTATGGATTTTAGGCAAACAGTATAATTGAGCAAGATTAGTACCAGATGCGAACAACTGAGAGTAAGTATCGTTTTTTATTATCTTTAAAGACTTTAGTCGTGACAGAAATCTATTAACCTGGTCTTCTAACCTTACAATGACTTTATTGACAGGTTCAAGAATTTGTTTGAATTTAGTAAGATCACTTAGGATTTCATTAGTTTTGTTTATGTAGTCCGATTTATTCAAAATAACCACTCCGTTACCCTTGTCCGGTCTAGTCACGACAATCTCCTGGTTCTTTGACAAATTCTTAATACACTGCAGATCACTCTTCCTAAATATGAAAGATTGAAATTTAAGATTTCTAAGTTTATGAAAAAATTCTTGAGTTAAATTTGCGAACTGACATTTGAAATTATTGAATTCACCCACATGGGGAACATTTTTCAAGCCATTTAAAATTTTTTCAAAGTAAAGAAAAAACGAAGGCTTATATATTTGAAACAACGGAAGCTTAAATTGCAAACCAAGTGACAGTAAAAACTTTCCCCGAGGGGAGAGTGTGTAACTAGAAAGATTCGAAATTACCTTATCTGAATTGAAAAAATTTGGTGAATTCATTCCCAAAGCCTTTAACTTACGTTCATGTGTTTCCAAGATGGTAGAGTGAAATTTTTCTAGTTCACGTTGTACAAGAGAAATTATTAATAAATAGTCCAACAACGAAAAGGTATTTTTAAGAGTAGTTATATAATGCCCAAGAGACTTGTTATGCGAGTCTGAAATTTTGATTTTATAATTAATTTCATTATTTAATAAATATTCCATGGACGATTGATAAAATTCAGCGTCATATAGATTGTCACGGTAGAGTTTGAAGTAAACAAATTTCGGGAAAACCCTGCAGGTCCGACACATTTCAGAAAATAACAGTCCAGTTTTGACTTGAGAAACTTTCGTGAAGTCTTCCAAACATGGCGATAAGCCCTAAGGCCATCTTGTCCATACCTTGAGTATATATAATCATGCGGGTTGCTTCTACAGAGCTTCAATTTAATATTTAGGAGAAATCCAATGACAAGGAGAAATGTAAATGCCATGAAAAGTCTTCTTTAATGCGCAACGTTTCGAGCAATACGCTCATCTTCAGGCTGTATAATAACAATGTGAAATTAAAATCAATAATTGAATGAAAAACAAGACAAAGAAAATTTCTATAACCTATTCATAAAGGCAAATTTTACAAGACTGAAAAAAGAGGGTTAAATTCTAAGTTATACAGATTTACATATAAAATTAAGAAGCTATTTTTAAATACATATAGTAAATGTGAAATTAATACACTGGAAAAATTAACAATAGTAACTGGAATAATGAAACTAACTAACCTTTCACTGAATGAATAATATAATTATTAAATTAATATCTAGGTATGCAAAGTACGACAATTATATGAAATTAAATCACCCTTTTGTACGAATGGGTCGTAGCTCGATATAAACAGAATCAATTTGATATACAGTCCCTGTGAACTTGGACTTGAATTTGAATTACATAATATAGGGCGTTCTTTGGTTTAAGTGAAATAATGAGTTCTTCGTGAACTCGAAAGGGAGGTAAATAATATAACAGCTATAATAAATATATATATATATATATATATATATATACACACAAACTCAGAATGGTCCCCTGAGAAATTTATATGTTAAACACAGACCGTGCATGGAACAAGGAACTCTTCTGGGAAAATCCACTATAGTCCGAATAAGTAATGGTAAATGACAAATACCATAGTTTTTCTTTTTCATGATGCTAGCCCGACGTGGGCAACGGGTCTCTCACAAAGAGATCCCATAAATATAGCTTCCCTCACCAGCTATCTGCAAAGCAGACAGGATCCAGCTTTGGGACATGTCCCAAAGCTGGATCCTGTCTGCTTTGCAGATAGCTGGTGAGGGAAGCTATATTTATGGGATCTCTTTGCGAGAGACCCGTTGCCCACGTCGGGCTAGCATCATGAAAAAGAAAAACTATGGTATTTGTCATTTACTATTACTTATTCGGACTATAGTGGATTTTCCCAGAAGAGTTCCTTGTTCCATGCACAGTCTGTGTTTAACATATAAATTTCTCAGGGGACCATTCTGAGTTTGTGTATATTAAACAGACGTGTTATGTGCCTTGAAAAGTGGACGCTCAATGTCCCAATTGAGGTTTAAGTTTTGGTTTTTTTGGCTAAAAATACAGTAGTTACCCCTTTTTCTTTGTTTATTCAATCCGACGTGAATGCAACGAGTCTTTTACTTATATAGAGGTTCTGAATGTAGGGACTAGGCTTGCTTTAAACCCTAGGTCCATGTCCCAAAGCTGGATCCTGTCTGCTTTGCAGATAGCTGGTGAGGGAAGCTATATTTATGGGATCTCTTTGCGAGAGACCCGTTGCCCACGTCGGGCTAGCATCATGAAAAAGAAAAACTATGGTATTTGTCATTTACCATTACTTATTCGGACTATAGTGGATGTTCCCAGAAGAGTTCCTTGTTCCATGCACGGTCTGTGTTTAACATATAAATTTCTCAGGGGACCATTCTGAGTTTGTGTATATTAAACAGACGTGTTATGTGCCTTGAAAAGTGGACGCTCAATGTCCCGGTTGAGGTTTAAGTTTTGTTTTTTTTGGCTAAAAATACAGTAGTTACCCCTTTTTCTTTGTTTATTCAATCCGACGTGAATGCAACGAGTCTTTTACTTATATAGAGGTTCTGAATGTAGGGACTAGGCTTGCTTTAAACCCTAGGTCCATGTCCCAAAGCTGGATCCTGTCTGCTTTGCAGATAGCTGGTGAGGGAAGCTATATTTAGGGATCTCTTTGCGAGAGACCCGGTGCCCACGTCGGGCTAGCATCATGAAAAAGAAAAACTATGGTATTTGTCATTTACCATTACTTATTCGGACTATAGTGGATTTTCCCAGAAGAGTTCCTTGTTCCATGCACGGTCTGTGTTTAACATATATATATATATATATATTAGTGGTGGACAGGATGTCAGTTTTTCAACATCTGCGGATGCGGATCTTTAGTTAATCTATCAATATAATATAGAATTATGAATATATGACATAATTTTTCAAATTTCGTGATATTACTATTATGACAGGCAATGCACAAGAATTAAAATTAATATTAATGTTTCCATTATGATAAAAATAACTTTCTCAAGAGTTTCAGCCACAGAAAATTCAATGAAACAAGTTTCATTCAATTTTCTGTTACCAGGTATTTATATTTTGAGGTTTATATATTTGTTTGTTCATTAATAACACTGTCAAACTCATTTTGTTGCCAATCATATTAGAGTGATTTTGAGGTAACTTTGTGGTGCTGATTCCGAATATGACATCGGTTTTGCTAGATTGGTTAATTTTGAGATAATTGGTACCCCCATTGAAACACGTAAAAATACAAAAAATTTAATGTTCAGGCGGAGCCTACTTACTGGTTGGGTGGCCGATGACTTATATACGGAGGGGGAATATTCTAGAATGATCGCGGAGTAAACACTAAGAATATTCGCGTGTCTCACCATCTAGAATTTTCCGGTAGTTTCCCATATGCACGCGTTATGGTTACGTTTCCTATTAATTGAGGGTATTCATTATCTCAAGAGCTAGAGCGAAATCGGAAAAACTACTTTCATTTTGGAATTCAGCAACCCCAAAATACCCTAAATTCGTACGAATTTCCTTGGCAACGAAACAAAAAATTTTTTTGTTGACCTGTGTAATTAATACTGTACATGAAATGAGCATGACTGGGCCTTATAAGCTATTTATAAGCTAATTTAATTGTAAATTGCATAATTTATTAGAGGTAATATCCGTATAACATCCGCAGTCAGAAATGCGGATGCGGATGTTAAAAAGGTTGCGGATATCCGGTCCACCACTAATATATATATACTGTACATATATATACCGTATATTAGACTGGCCCGCCAAAACGTTTATTTGAAAAGTGAAAGTCTCACTCCCTAAAATTACCACCATCATAATACTGTATACTCGCACACTAAATTTCAACAACATGTGTGTATTTTAGTGGTGCCGACAGCCTTTTGTATTTTTCATTTATTTATTACATATTTTCATCATATATTTATTTTGTAATTCGTATTACAAGTATTGTGTGTAAACCATGCCTATTCACACTCTCGTGCATTGTGTTCCACATGTTTCACTGTGTAACTGTGTATGTTGAGTAGAAACACGTCTTTTGACCTGACGTCATTGACTACGGGGAAAAGTGGGAGGCTCGCTGTTCACGTCTGTATTGTTTAAGACGCAATGAGAGATTGATGCGCAAGTGTTTTCCCTTAATATTTGCAGATTTTATCCAATGGAGCTTCCATCCAATGGAGATGTACTACGTCAGCTTTTCTGTTTCACAAAAACATTGAAAAAAACATTGAAAGAAGCATCCAACATAGTTTATGCTGAAATTTTTGAGATTTGGGACAAGGCGAAAGTACCCACCAGAGCCAAACAGCATGTACCAACGAAAATTCAAAAAATGTATGAGAACTACAGATCACTTCAAAAATCAAAATCAAATCGTAATCAAAATCAAATTTAAAAAGAAACTGAATTCCGAGGTAGTTTAGATAACCTTTTTGATATAGCTCACGCAAATGCTTTAAAAATGATGTGAAATAAGGAAGATAGATCATTCCTACATGTTCAGAGAGAAAAAGGGAGGCGAGGTTACATGACTGATATTGATAAAAACTGGTCGCTAAGCAAATGCGACAACGGAAAAGAGATGAAAGACAAACTGCATTAAAAGAAGCCGAGGCATTGCGAAAGAAATTGTCATCAGCTGTTGTTCAGTTCAGTGATAGCAGTTCAAGCAATAGTAGTGATGAGAAACCAGAGCCAGGCACACCGTACACTCCTGAAATGACATCCAAACCTTCAAGCAGTGTAGTATAGCCGCAAAAGGGGAGAGTGCAGGAATGTTGCAATTTATTACGTAATTTTGCAAGGGGGCGGGGTGTTGCAAAAGGGTGGGGGTTGTTGCTAAGGGGCGTGGGGTTGTTGCAAAGGGGGTGGGGGTTGTGGCGAAGGGGTGTGGGGTTGTTGCGAAGGGGGTGGGGGTTGTTGCGAAGGGGGGTGGGGGTTGTTGCGAAGGGGGTTGTTGCGAAGGGGGTTGTTGCAAAGGGGGGAGGGTGTTGCAAAAAAAACAAAAAAAAAAAAACAAAATCCCATGCAAAGGGGTGATGCTGCAGGTGCAACAGGGGGGGCATGGAGGCGGCGTTATCCCCCAAGAGAAAGGAGAGGTGTTCACCTGGCAGGAGCCAATGCATATTAAGACTTCAGCCGAGTAGGCGTTGTCTTATGGGCTCCTAATCAGCCAGTTGGCTGAGCCAAGGGGGGAGGGGACACCTGAAGGAGAGAGAGAGAGAGAGAGAGAGAGAGTAGTTGCCTTTGATTGCAAGGCCTGCAACTTGGAGGCGGAGTTCTCCCCCAAGCTATTTTCGTTTACCTAACCTAAGAGGCCTCTAAGGGGTTTTCCCAAAGGGCCAGAAAGAGAAAGGACCAGAGGTCCTTGCTCGGCTGGGAGGCGAGCTTGAATGACTCCGTCATCAGCTTCTCACTCTTTTATAGACCTCTATTCCGGCTGAGATGCCAGATAGCGCCATGTATTCAGTTGCCAGATTTCAAAAACCATATAAAATACCACAATATATTTATATGATGGTAGTTAATCAATACAGAATTTCTTTTAATTGTTCGAAGATTCATCTGTTTATTAAATAAATAATTTAAACACACGCTCCAATAATCACTTAATTCCTATTTAAATACCGAATAACAGTGGGAAAAACGAAAGGAGAAGAAACCTTGCGAAGAAAGTTGAAATTAACCAAAACACACGCTCGTCCCCAATCTCCTCACCCCATCTGTGTTTATATATATATATATATATATATATATATATATAGAAAGAATCATAATAACCGTGTCTATTTAATTTTGTCGACACTTATATATATATATATATAAATTTAATTTCACCGAATTAAAACCAAAAACCACGGTCGACCATTCCCCCCAATCTCCTCACCCCATCTGTGTTTGTATATATAAACGAATGAACAACTCGTGCACACACACACACGCATCTGTACATGAATGAAAATCAGAAAAAATGCCAAACTTATATTAATTTAAACCAAATGATGCTAAATAATGTATACAAAAATGAATTTTCTCCTTTTAGGAGAATTAATTATTCAATATAAGAAATTAATCATTAAGCTTGTTTTTCCTTTCACGAGGAAAAGATTTCTGTAAGTGTCTATAATTTATTCACAAGAAACATGATTTTATATATATGGAGGGTTGTAGTATCAAGTTTTACCGAATTAAAACCAAAACACACGCTCGTCCCCAATCTCCTCACCCCATCTGTGTTTATATATATATATATATATATATATATATATATATATATATATAGGGTGTCCGAGAATTATCTGTACAATTTTTGGCTGTTTTAAAAGTCAACCATGAAGTGTAGAAATTCTAGTGTTGTCCCATTTTACAGAGAATCTCATTAAGTTTTTTCTGATACCAAGTTTTGACAAGTTTTTTAGAAATTCCAGTGTGTCCGAACATTATCTGTACAATTTCATCTTTTAATAAAATTCTTGATAACACACGTAAAATTCTTAAACAAGATTATTTAGAATCTGTATTTTCAAAAGTTTCTTTTATTAAAGTAACGTTGTTACAAACATTCGATATGTGCACAATTAGTGATTCGCAAAACATCCAATCGATACTCCAAATGTTGCCATGTACGCTGCAGCATATCCACATCAATTCGCTCAATAGCAGCTGTGATTCTTGCTTTTAAATCATCAATGTCTGTCACACGCGTACATTTCTAAAAAACTTGTCAAAACTT